>CAIGRK010287999.1:0-13412 GCA_903798315.1 Fraxinus greggii | reverse complement strand
TTTTTTTTGAGTTTTTAACTTTTTGGCTACTTTTCTTTCTTTTTATTTTTTAAAAGTTATTTCAATAGCTGAAATAAATCTGGTAAATTAATTTTAGATTACATTGAATAATTTTTCAGCTGCTCGCATTACCGGAGAAAGTGTAAGATTAGAGCACCCTGTTGCAATGAGATATTTGATTGCCGGCACTGCCACAATGATGCAAAGGTTGAACCTTGTTATGCATCAATAATTAGTTTGAGGTTACGTTAAAAAAAAAAAAGGATTTGAGCAGAAATTATTGTAGAGTATAACTCTTGTTATTCTTGAAACAGAATTCAATAGAAGTTGATCCGCTCGAGCGTCATGATATTCCCCGTCACGAAATAAAAAGGGTTAGTATTATTTACATTTGATGCATATGTTATTATGCGTGTTAACATACTGTGGATACAGAGGTATTTGGTTTTCAGAATTCTTTTAATTTAATTTCCTTGTCATTTAAAAACGAAGAAATGGATTTTCTGTCTAATTATGTCAAAATTCGCACTCTATCACTTGTCTGAAAATGTTGTTTGATACCATGATACAGCTTCTTATGGATAAGGCATTGATAAATACTTTGATTTGTTTCCTATCCTCTTTTTCTCATTGACGTTGATGTTATCTGGACCGAGTCAAGAAGTTTGTATTTTTTTCCTAGATATCTGTAAAAATATTTGTGTTCGAAATATTTTCCTTAAATTTCGTTACGCTTCCTTTGTTTTTGTCATTAACTAAACAAACGTATGATCAATATTACGTTAGATTTCACTAATTTTGATTTATATCTTTCTTCAGGTCATCTGCTCATTGTGTAACACGGAACAAGATGTGAGTTTCATCCTTCGAAACTCGTCTATAGATGCTGACATTTGACAATTTACTAAATTTATGCTGCTGGATGATTTACTAATTTGATTGACGTTACCAATTTTATTTGTCATTTAGGTTCAACAAAATTGTATTAACTGCGGGGCTTGTATGGGGAAGTACTATTGCTCAAAATGCAAATTCTTTGACGACGATGTAAGCTTCTTTGATTAAATTCTCAAAACAGTACATACTTCTTATCACTTAAATAACCCCACTTTTCCTTTTTTTAGGTTTCGAAGAATCAATACCACTGTGATAAATGTCGAATCTGCAGGTTAAGATCTTTTCTGATGGATTTATTTATTTAATTATTTTATTTTTATTTTTCCCATTTGCCAGACCATGTTGCTTTATATTCCTCCCATCTTGACTCAATCTTCATACGACTATTGTTTTGTTATAAATTTTCCTGGCATATGAACTCTGTAATGACAAACTTTTCTACAGAATTTTGGTTGCCTATTTTTTATGGCCAATTCGTTTTCACTCCTTTCTTGTGTAGATAGTTCCGTGCAACTTTCTGTATCTAATTTACTTTTTCTCTTTTGGACTTTTGTCACAACAGAACTGGTGGCAAGAAAAATTATTTCCATTGTGACAGATGTGGTAAGTCATATTTTGATATGATTTTTACTTATTGACAGTCGGGGTTATGAACCAAGAAGTTAAAGGGACGTGTTTTCTGTTTCAGAATGCTGCTATTCAAATTTATTGAAGGAGTCACATATTTGTGTAGAAAGAGCAATGCACCACAATTGCCCGGTTTGCTTTGAGGTAAATTTATGACACTGCAATTATAGAAAGTAAGTGTTTTGATTGAGTTTCTAATTTAACTTTTTACATCTTGGAATGCAGTATCTTTTCGATACCACAAGAGACATTACTGTATTGCCATGTGGCCATACTATACATCATGAATGTGTTAAGGAGATGGAAAGACATTTCCAGTAAGATTTCCCATCCTCTCCCTCTGTTAAACCACATCATCTAAAAGCTTAATTCCTAGAGTGGGTAAATTTTGTGTTCAAACACCCTTCCTCACATGCAGGCCAAAAAGGCCTGTCATGCATTATTTTATATATGGATGTCAGTAAGACTTAAACACGGTATTTTTTGCTTGTGCTCTTATACAATGTTGAACTAATATTTTTAAAAACTTAAGTTATGTTCTTTCTTCATTTCCATCGAAGGTGTTCATACTAATGGTTTAGGCACACAGGTATTCCTGCCCGGTTTGCTCAAAATCATATTGTGACATGACCCTCATATGGGAGAAGCTGGATCAGGAGGTCTGCAAATTCATAGTGATTTTGTTTTTTATTTTTATTTATTTTTTCTCCTGTACCCTAACCATTTACTTCTAAACCCAGGTGGCTTCAATAACTATGCCTGAAATGTATCAAAACAAGATGGTAAGAAATCGGCAAACCCGTAATGCTTTCATTGCTAAGATATCTTATCTGAAACACGTAATATTTGATGTCTCGATGATTTAGGTATGGATCCTCTGTAACGACTGTGGAGAAACATCGGAGGTTAACTTCCACATCATAGCGCACAAGTGCTTGAATTGTAACTCCTACAATACAAGGCAGACAAGAGGAGGTCATTCTTCATGTGCATCTAGGATATCAGAAATGGTTAGATGATTGGATAAAAGAAGGGATATTATCCATTTGTTCCTTCGTTCTTCGCCAATTATTTCTGTACTTCTCAATGGATGAAGCATAATATCACATTGGGGCTCATCTATCGTTTTCAGCTGATAGTAGAATCCAGTCGTAATTCTGAAGAAATCATCCATTTCTGCTATTTTACATTTATATGAAAATTATTCTTTTCATCACTAGCTTGACATGGCTTCTTTATGTTTGAAACCGTGAAAGGATGATACTTTAAAAAGGAATGATATAATTTGTCTAAACTATGTATATGGCATTTACCATAATTGCTTGTTATGGAGTTTGGCTAAAAAATGACAAAGTTTTAGCCAAATTTTCTTCTTCTTGGACATCCTTGATATAGATTTTTGCTACTCGTATGAATTGGGTCTTCTTTGAGTATGATAACAATAATTGGTCCTTATGTTTTTGGGACCCTAGGCAGCCGCTTATGCTGCCTAAGTCCAGGGTCAGCCTTGGAGTAAATATTGAGTCTATCATAAAATGACTGTGTACTCTGGTTATTGTGTTGAGCTCGAATATCTTCTGAAAGTGAAAAGTAAAAGAAATAATCTATGAATTTTCATGTAAAATTTTCACCTTTTTCTTGTTATTGTCGCTATTTTTTTTTTATTTCATTTGCATTGAAAATTTCATCAAAATTCACAGAGAATCAGAGATGCTTTTCGCCTACACGAGAAGGTCGATTTCGGCGTACATTCAAGATTATCATATCACCTTCTACTTATTTTTTGTTTCCCTAAATACCAATTTCCAAAAAAAAAAGGGCGATGGGGAAATTGCCAAAACAAAAGGAATATCTTTTATTTACCACTTGTTCGACTTTTCATTTTATTGGCTTTTTAATAAAAAGACGCAAAAATATCGGAATTTCAAGAAGTTACGTTCAAATATTATCTTGGAAGAAAAAACCCTCAACGAAAAAGAACGAAATAAAACAAAATTCAACCGTATATCTCACTGTACCTTCTTTGAACTTCCAACTTTGAAGGAGAAATCATTTCATTATATTAACACCAATGAGGATTAAAGGCTTAATTTAAATGTAATAAATGAAAAATAAAAAACATTCATGTCAACCTCGTATTCCCTGATCCATACGGTGCATATATATCCCTCGACTTTAGCTCAGGGCTATCTCAAGACCATTTAATTTTTCATTGGTAATTTTTTTCCTTTTATCAGTCAATACCAAAAAAAAAAAAATTGTTCCCTCGATTTCATTCCTGTCCAACTTAGAAGTGTAAAATGAGTCGAGTGAAATGCTCGATGTGGCATGCAGATTTTGGCAAAGAATATATTACTAAGACGACGAGACAAGTGAGTTGAGGAAGCGACGAGGACAACACTTCAGCCAGACAATACAAGACTTACAGCAAACATATGATTTTCGGGCGGTCAGGTAATAAAATTCTACCGGTCATTTGAAAACTATGAATGCAATTTTTCCTCCAAAGAAATTAAATCTTGCAATTTAAAAAAAATATGGTAAAAACCAAATGCAAGAAATACTTCACAAGCCAATCTGAATCTGCAGCACATATCGATACATCTAAGTTATATTACTAGCTGCTTAACAAGCAATCTTTAATGACTAGGCAAAGCAAAATAAAAAAGGAAAGAACGTTAAAAATGAAATACCATTGGGGAAAGGGGTTCGCATTTCAATCTTGGATTTGGACTATTCATTGCATTCCAAAAAAGCAATTGCCATATCCCTTCAGCCTTCTTGTGCAGTAGCTGTAGCGGCCAATCTCTGCCACATCAGTTCTCGTTGTTCTTCCAACTCTCTTGCCTTTGCTTCCCTTTCTGCATATTGCCTTTGGCATTCCTCGAATAACTCCGCATCCATATCCAAAAACATTTTCCGAACGTTGACGGTAAGACCATGTACTGCCTGATTCCAGTGGGACTGGATATTCTTTTCTAAAGCCTCGAAGATAATTGGCAAAATGACATTCCGGTTCTGGGCAATCAAGCTTACTACATGTTCATTGTTCCACAGAAAGAGTGCTCGTTCCGCAATCTGAAACATTACTTTGCGTCAGAAAATACTATGAAGATTGCCTCAATTAAGATCATTGATAAACAACTTTAGAACAAATAATTTTCTCTCTAATCAACAGATATGAGATTTATTTCCTCTTCGTTCTGCGTGCACACAGAGGAAGAAAAATAAAACCTAGGATCCAGACCCTATACAAGTATGACTTACCATTAAAAAGAAAAACTCCTAATAATCAAACCAAATTTGCAGTTGGCTCTCAATGCAACTTGAACTTTTCATCTCCAAGAACTGAAATCTCACTTTCCAATCAGTGAACAACTAAAAATATATACAATAGCAGTTATATTCTTGTCTTGGTACCAATATATACTTAGCTGTAAAGCAGACTTCTTTTTCTCAATAAAAATCCTGGGCCACAGGAGTGCAAAAAAATAGCCAATGAGCAATAGAGCTTTGATTAAATCCATCACTTGTTGGAGTGGCACAACACCATTTATTTTAGGGCGGCAAACAGGCAAAGCCACAAAGCAACCCAACGTCCCAAAGAGAAGATCTCAAGCTAACTGATTGTGAAGTTTTAATTCCCAATCTTAGATTCATTCAGTCACAATACTATGTTTAGTTAAATAAGATATCAACTAAGGAAATATATTTATGGAGTTTCTAAAATCTTTATCTATGTAGCAATTTTTAAATTCCAAAGAATTTCAAAAGCTTCAAAGAAAAATATTGTAAAAACCGCGTCTTAAGATACAAATATATCGTGGTGCCAAATCAGTTGCAGTAATTTCAAAGAATATAATGCCAGTAAGAAACTTTTATTCGATCAACTTTGTGTTCCTCAAGCTATACACCTTATCAAATAATTCTATTTTCTTTCTAATAGCATCAAGTAATAGTTTCCAACATATAGCACATGGAAAGTGATCCTCGTGTCATATCTGACAAAAACATACAAACAATGCATCCTCGCAATTGCTCATGCATGCAAATTCAATGCAAAAATTGGCTGTGTTATAGATGCATGAAATTGGACAAAATGACACTTCTTCCTTGCATAACTTAGAATGGGATGCTTTTTGTGATCGTGCAGATCAAAAATTATTCTCTAGAAATTCATTTTTCTCCAAACTCATTTTCAACCATACATTCTCCCAATAAAATAAATTTACATGTAAACCAAAAACTTTTTTAAACTTTTTAACCTCACATTCTCCCGGAAAAAAGAAAATCACTATTAAAAATTGAGATTAAAAGTGTTGCTAGTTCAGAAATGGTAAAAGTGTTGCTAGTTCAGAAAAAGAAAAGCTATATAAAGTACTGAGATAATTCTAGCACTCTCACCAAAGATTTAAATAGAAACCAAATAATATATCCAAAAAGTGACGGATATTGAGAAAAAACTAGAAGACCAAAATGGACTGAAATTGAAATTTCCATCACTAAGGCATAGTCGACTTTTACACAAAAATGGGAAGTGCATCACATTTAGGCTCCAATTCTTACGAAAATGAACCAACATCATGCCAAAGATTCAAGAGACAACATTATTATTCAATTATATGTGTGCAAGACACAGATCAACAAGTATGTCTAGTTTGACAAATCAATATATAAAGTATAATCAAGTAAATGTAGTAACTCGAGTAAAGAAAAAGAGAGGACAACGTTGCTAGCCACGCAAATAGCATAGGCCAGAAAAGATACTAGGACTCTCATCACGGATAGTATAATAATTAAAACAAAGATGTATCCAGATCACAAATTCAAAAATACTTCTACCATCCAATCAGCATTCCATAAAAGTCATTATTCCATGAATCCATGAGAAGAAAATAAGTAGCATTAATCAAGCACATCAAAATGTAACACTTAGATTCATAAACAAAATTTGCAAAACAAAAAGATAAAACAAGAAAGTAAATGTGCCTGAAACCAATACGATAAAATGAATCTGAGTGTTTTTCTTGCACCTGAAAGTGAGAGCTGTTTAGGCAACGAGCAATCTGTCTGAAGAGAGGGACCATGCAACGCTGGAATTCTGGAGCTTGGGTTGCCTCCAAAACTTCCTCGAGTTCCCCAAGAAAAAGAACTTCCTTTTGGCAATTGGTGACCGGCCAGTACTTCAACAAGCCCCTTATAACGGTATCTGCCAATTTGTAGTCTTTTTCCACAAACTGAGTAATGCAGTAGGATAACTGCTGATGGTAAATTGCTACTGGTTTGGGCTTGTGGAGTGGTATCAAAGCCCGCACGAGAAACAATTTGTGCTCCTCCTTCATTGGCAGAGCAAACCCATTAATTATACTTCCAAGAATCTCCAAAAGCTCTCCAATTCCACTGTGCCTCTCCGTCTCATATATGAACCGATAGAAAATATTATTTATTGCCTTCCTAATAAATGGCCTATGCACCATGAACTTTCCATATATCCTATGCAGAATTGTCTTCAAATACTCCCTCTCCCTCATATCCTCGGAATCAAACAAATCTAGCAACTTCAACACAAAAGAATGGTCAATATATCGTTTTGCAATCTTCGTATCTGTATCAGATGAAACCACATATCGCAATAGCAATTCATAAACCAACTGTAAATGGGGCCAAGAGGGATCGAGGTAAGACTCTTCCTCTTCGGGGTCTATACTTTCCGACCCTGTGTTTTCATGGGAGGCTGGGGGCAAGCAACGGAAAATATTCAAGGATATCATTTGTATCATTTCCTCTTGATTGGTTTCAGAAATTTTACTTGACCCAGATTGAATAAAATCCACAAGCTCCACGAGGGTTTGTCTTTTAATCTCCTTTTCTCTCACCATCTTAAGGGTATCCGAGAAATCAAATTGGAAGCAACAGATTTGGAGTTTCCGCAAGAATAAACTCTGCCGCTCGGAAATTGGGACATCTCGGAACATAGGTAGATTCTCAATGGTTCCGGGAAGAGGAACCATTCCAGCCGCCGTGGCAGGAAGTTGCAGCAATTGGGACGAAACAGGTGGCGGGCCACCACGGGAGGCATGGTTAACAACAACATTGGAGGTAGAGACAGGACCGGAGCTCCGTCCGGTCGGAGCACAGACATAATCAACAGAGGTGCCATCCGATTTTCCCACCTTGCGGTGGCCTCTCTTCATGATTTTATTGAACATCTTCCCCCTCTATAACAATTAAAACCCTAACCCTAAACACCACATATGCATGTGGAGACAATATATGTGGTACATATAGTTAATTCACGTGTACAAAAATCTAAATCGTGAAAAGCAGTAACCAGAAAGGGAGATCAAATTGGACTAAGAAATAAAAAGGTAATTATGCAATAAATAAATGGATCTAAACGCGGAATATTCTGGGAGGAAATAGATCGCCGGCGATTGGAATATTCCGGCGATCAAACCTGCGAGGGAGAAGGAAAGAGAAACGAGATAGCAAGTATAGATATAGATAAATACATAAATATATTCGTAGAGAGAGACGAAATTAGGGATTTTACTCGCGGAGGTAGTGGCGGAGTGTGTGGTGTACAGTACATGTAAACGAATTATAAATGCGCCATTTTGACATTTTTCTGGAATTTGTTCCCAATTTTTGATACCATAATTTTATTTCTTTTTCTTCTTAACCTTGGTTATGTCCATTTCATTAAAATCTTATTTCTTAGCCCACAACCTCCTAAAAGGTGCGTTCCATCTTCACACGTTTTTCTCCGTCTCGTTAATCCCCTGTTTGATATTCATTAAAATATATATTTCTTTAAAAAATAAATTTTAAAATAGTGACTTTTTGAAAAATATGTGATTAAAATGTAAAAATCGTGTCCTCCTCTGATAAGCCCTTGGCGTCCATTTGACTTAGTGCCTCTTTATCAACTGGGCTAGCAACAGCTCCAAATTGGAACAATGTAGAGTAATATTTGAGGCCAAACATTTCCGATATTATCACGAAAAGTAACGGCCATTGCACGCCGAAGCAGGACCCGATGATCACAGAAGCGATATAAAGAGAATTTGGAACGAAAAATGCAAAAAAAGGATGAATGTAAGCATTAAGGGTCGAGGGAAGTTATACTTTGATTTCAGAGATGTAGACAGATGCAACGAGTCCAACACAATTCCATATGCTCACTAGTGACGCAAACATTGTAATGCTTCTAGTCGAGTAGCCTAAAGATTTGCCGATTTGGCCTAAATTGTTTATTTCTGTTAATGTCCCTCCTATTCCACATGATGTTGCAATGAACGGAATTAACGTGTCTATGCTGAAAAGTGCTTGAAGTATGTATGATGGTCCTTACCTCGGTCCGGTGGATTGAACATGTCATTCGCGCAAGAGACGAGCTTCTGAGGATTTACTCGAGCCCGAGAGGATGATGATATAGGCTGCAATTCTGCTGCCAATTGTGTTGATTCTATTCTAAGAGGATTTTTAATCACTGTTTTGAATTGTTTTTTGCTCTTCCATGCATAGAATTCTTGTTTGATTACTGGCAAGTGGAGCAAAGACCAGAATAAGCGCAAAAAACGGCATTTCCAACATACACAACCCTAATAAAAGCAAGCTTGTTTTGAGTAAGAAATATGATTATAAGAAAACCAGAGTGATAGATACAGTATGCTATGGAAAACGTTGACCTGATTCTTGAGTCGAACAATCTTGATTAGTTGAATCATTGGTAGAAACTCGATTGACACAGCAGTTGAAGGCCAGGCTATCAGCAACAAGGGATTTGGCATCATTTCCACGAAGGGCATGACGTAACTGTCATAATAGCACCAACAAAACGTCCCAAAAGACCTAAAACAATTCCTCGACTCTTGGGGAAATTCTTAACGCAAGTAATCAGAGTCCTCGTTTGCAAAAGCCCCTGAATCGGCTCCAATCCACATGTAAAATACATTTGCCATACATGGGGTTTTGCATCCCGGCCAAGGACAACTAACAGTATCATGTAGTGGTCGAAATTGTTCATAATTGCAATGATGGTCAGAACCACCTTGGGTGGTGGAGTAATTTCACTGACAAGCCCAGAAATGATTCTAAGGTTCCCTCCCAAGTCCTTGAAGCTCACTACATTAAGCAATATCTAACGAAGACTTGTGTCATTAAGAGTATCTACACCAAATAAGTATGTTGCACCATTTAACACATTATTAGGATCGAAGCAAAGATTGGGAAACATCGACTCGAGAGCTCGTGGAATCCAATGCCCACTGTCCATCTCCAAAAACTGCCACCACCACTAAGATTAGCCATTGCCGAATTTCCAGTTACTTTAAACCTTTCAGTACATTTAGCAATGTAAATGAACGAAGTGATGAAAAATGATTTATATAGGTAATCCTAGTTAGTTGTTTGTATATAGACATGAATGGATCAACTTATTTACGCTTCATCTAGCCATAATACAAATGAGATTCTATAGAGCATTTCTTTTTCAAAGTATTCATTCATCACATAGGCTTCTAACACTTTCAAATAATGATCTTTTACAGTAGATTCCCATATAAAAAAGTTATATATAGGTTTTTATTTCTTTAATTTATCATCTAATTTTCTAAAAAGTTCAACCCGATATTGAGATTTATTAAAAAATAGAAAATATACACACCCCCATATTCCAAGTTTTAAATTACTAAATTTAAGATTCATCTAATAAAATTGGACTGTTACACTTAGCTTTTAAGTGTTTTAACAGCATTCTGTGACTGCCTTTCAAGCAGAAAGATTCCACAATAACATATACATACGCCCTGATTTGTATCTTACAGTAAGAATGCACAGATCAATTTTTCTTGCATCAGTTATTTCTCAATAAACTTCATTGATTAAAGCAATCTAAGAACATTTATATATTTTAAGCTTATGGCATTCCATCAATTCTTTTTTTTTTTTTCAGTTCCAAATGAAATTTTTTATTACATTTTACTTATATGAACATACACATGAAATTCCAAACTTCAATCTTGCTTGACATCGTCCACTCCTACAGATTTTTGTGAAGGATCTGGGGGTACAATGTTCTGTTCTACTGTAACCTGTTGATACACAAGTTGTAGCCCGTTAACCATTTGGGTGAGTAGTGAAACTAAAAAGATGATGGAATAGAAATTGGTAACGGAAACGACAAGCAGAGGGGAAACACTTAATAATGCGAGCTGAAGAAAGAGGGGTAAAACTAAAATCACTTTGATTAATTCAAGATTTAAGTCAATCACAGTTTCCAGAAACTTGTAACAACAATTCACAGAGCAACACCGACAAAATAATCACACGTCATATATAGTTGAGGCAAGAAACGGCATGGTTACTGGATGTGTGCATTTTAAAATTTGAAAATTCCAAAAATATGCAGTTGGAATTTGTTGTTCTGTAATCAGATGATAATAAAATTCTGTAAGGTTTTTAGTATATTTCAAGGAAAAATAGTATAGAAATACCATTCATTACCAATTTAATAAAAAAAAGGAGGAAGGTTGAAAGGCAGTTGCAGAAGCAGCTACAAAAAATTTCAGGGCTTAGCATTTAGGTATGGAAGTTGAGAGGACTAACTCCAGAGTAAAAAAACTATGAGTGGGGAGAAAAGCACAGAGCATAACTGGAAAAAAGGATTTCATAATTGTAGACTGACGTTCTAAAGCTCAATTCTAAGAGAACTTACAAATGACTTTAGCAAGCTGTCACTTCAAATCTATAGAGACTACAGTGGCAAATTTTTGAACTGGCCTGGGTAAATATATCTCATCCACGTGCAAAAAAAATCCATTCAGGTCCAGGATAGCGAATTTCAGGGCCCATAAGTTTTGAATCCATGAAAGCATACAGCAGCATAACCAAGAAGGTACAAAAATATCCAGTTTGCCCTCGAAAAGTTTAGGACAGGTTGTCATAAGATATCCACAATTCCAGTTTGCCATCAATAATTTTTAGCACTGGCTTTTCCGTTGTGCATACTATTTGATTGTTGTGCCTTATTTAGTCAAACAAAATAATACATCTAACCCTCAGTTGGTGGATAACTTACACACACAATTGCAGCATGTGTGCATAGACTTGCAGAAAGTATCTCCATTGGCCATAAACTAAGTTTTAGCTTTTAAACAGGAGGAGAAGATCCTATGAATGGTTACCAAATTATGCTACTCATTTTCTTAAAATGTGGACATTGGCTGTAAGCCTATTTAAGTGGACTCTGGCTGTAAGCCTTACGCGTCTTTTTTAATTGTCTTATTCTCAAGAAATATATTTAATCTCAATATAAATTTGATGACTCTTCTTTCCACTGTCAAGGACTTCAGAGATCCTTCAAATTCAACCAACCAACACACTCTCTGTTCTTAAAGATAAATGGAAGAGCAGCCTCTTCCTCATCGCATGCTCTAGTGACAGCCCTTCCACATTTTTGCTTTCAAATTTCTTTAATTTCCATTTTTTTTTTTGGGAGACCACTGAACTAGTCAATTCCAGTTTGCATTTGGAAGTGAAATTTTCTCATACTAACATGCTATCAGCAACGAAAACTTTGATTTTACCAAATGGACAGACCAAAGACATTCAGAACACCAAGATATTTATCCTTGGTAATGCCATTTCCTTGAGCTTTAGAAAAACAGGCACACTTGTCCAACAGAACCTTCAAACACCTAGTCTTGTAGGTTCATAATCAATAGGCATCAATTTGTTTACAGAAATCAAGTCTTTATTTAACCTACTTCTGAACGAATTTAGATAACATTTGCTCATGGATCACAAAATATGTCCTAGTAATCTGTATCTTCTAATAAAACTATTCACAGAGTAAACAACCCAAACAAATATCGTAAACTAACATTTTATCAAATCAACGACGAAAAGAAAAAAATATCAGAAAACAAAAATAGAAAAGCAATATATATGCAACATAAAAGCGCGCTACTGCAAGCATGACTTACTGAATTGTTGGTAGAGGTCTTATTCGCAGAAGGTTTATATGGACAAGCAGGGGGTGCTCTCTCTGGCTTCCGGTATTGCCACCCGAATAAACTATAGACCTTTGCCTAAAATCATTTTGTGAATAAAATTAATTTCATAAAAATTGTAAACCAAATTAAAATTACATAATAATAGCCGAGCAAAATACACACCATGATCAGATCGAAGAGGACAGGCAATAAATTGACGATCGGCACAAGGAAGAGTGGTAACAAACACGCCAGGCAAACCTATACCATCGTTTGTGATATAGATATATTATTTATTATAGATATATAATATCTTAATGTTAAATTAAATTTTNTCTCTGGCTTCCGGTATTGCCACCCGAATAAACTATAGACCTTTGCCTAAAATCATTTTGTGAATAAAATTAATTTCATAAAAATTGTAAACCAAATTAAAATTACATAATAATAGCCGAGCAAAATACACACCATGATCAGATCGAAGAGGACAGGCAATAAATTGACGATCGGCACAAGGAAGAGTGGTAACAAACACGCCAGGCAAACCTATACCATCGTTTGTGATATAGATATATTATTTATTATAGATATATAATACAAAACCAAATTGAATCAAAGCGACCTGTGAGGATTTAGAATTCACCATTTTTGTAGAGTTCAATTTGCTTTATTTCTCCCCCCTCTCGTTTGCGCTTCGACGACGATTGGTTTATAGTAGAATATGTTAATTTGCACCGACTCTTGTTGGAGAGAGTTCGGACTGGTTAAAATTTTCCAAATATCATATTTACTCCCCCAAGTTTTGATAAAATTCAAATACGCCTCTGAAAATTAAATAAAATACCCCAATTTTGTGAAAGCTGGCCTGAGCATTGACCAAAAAAGTTAAAA
>CAIGRK010287970.1:1027-14521 GCA_903798315.1 Fraxinus greggii | reverse complement strand
ACAAATCATTTCTCTATTAAATTCACATTTACATCTTCAGTTTCATTATAACATTTAGTCTGCAGCATCATTACATCCCATGTATCAGTGTATAACCTTTTCCTGATGTTGAGCAGTTGTTCCAAGCAGCTGCTACAGCCATCGGAAGCTAGAATTACACTCAGCCACCACAGCTACCTAGCAGTTTCTCCCAATTGAAGGTCTCAATTATATGTTACCAGATAAGGCGCCAGGTTTTTTGGTTATATCCTACAATCCGTAGGTTTTATGTCATTCCCTAAAACTGTAGTATCTATTTTAAAACTTCATCAAAACATAANAATTGAAGGTCTCAATTATATGTTACCAGATAAGGAGCCAGGTTTTTTGGTTATATCCTACAATCCGTAGGTTTTATGTCATTCCCTAAAACTGTAGTATCTATTTTAAAACTTCATCAAAACATAATGAATACTTCCCCTATATAGTGTGAATTATTGTGTGGTGTACAACCTTTCCTATTTATACCATGCCATGTTTGTCTATTTAGATAAAGATAATGTTACTCTCAACAGTCTTGCCAAGTAAATATCAAAACTTTAAACATTTGAACCTTCTTAGTTTTTCCACTATCATTGAACATTATGTAAATATGCGAGCTAATGATTGATGATGATGCAAGTAATTCCTTGATTCAGAGTAGCAATATCCCTAAACTTAAATTTTGTAATCTTCAACAGAATCTTGATGGGTTTATTATGGGAGAAGCAGCTGGAGTATTGCTTCTGGAAGAACTTTAACACGCGAAGGTAATCTAAAAGCACTATCAGTATAAGAATATTTTTTTTTCTATATTACATTATTTCCTGGTCACTACTAGGTTTTCATTTCCCTTCTGTATTGAGATAAATTTCCTGGTGACAAATCTATTCCTCAAATATATTTCCAATTATATTTTGGATGAGCAGAAAGGGGGGCCAATATATACGCTGAATTTCTTGGTGAATGCTTCACTTGTGATGCTTATGACATGACAGAGCATCATCCAGAAGGTTATTATCTTAGTTTTCTTATGAATTAAAAATTCATTTATTGAATTTAAGAAAAGTTGAGTTCCCATTTTGCGTTCGTAGCTCTCAATTATCTATGTTTGTTAGATCCATTCACTTGAACCTCACTAAACTAACTATTGGTTTTGCTGTTGTATCAGGTACCTTTTAAAGACTTTAGAACTACGTGTGAAAGAACCAATTTCCATGTGATTGACATAGTAAGTTTTTATTATCAGTTTCCATTTGAAATAAGTTACAGACTTATTGTGGCCAATATTACCTCCAATATTGTATGTTGATTACTATTGTCTCGTAACTTTTGAACAACTCCTTAAATTCATTCCTTTCAAATGTAGCCTCCATGAATTGTACATTTTCCCTTCTACATTTCATGTGTACTTATTCTCGAGCATTAATTTTTTCTTCTTATGTACACACACTACATAACTAAATTCATTAAGATTTGGATTTCTAATTTGCATGTACTATTTCGACTTCATATTTGCACTCAATTGGTACATTTTACTTTTCTTGAGTGTAGCAGTTCAAAAATTTTATAACTAATACATACACTTCTTCAAATATATAATCATCATAATGAGATTTCTAACAACATTATAACGGTTATCGTGCAACGCTCCACACTAGTTTTTATAAAAGTTAAGTTAGGCCTTACATTAATAAGTAGAGTATTAGATCACAATTTAGTGACAAAAAAAGCAAACACAATTTTTTTTTGTTTCGATTAAGGCTAATTTAATTCGAATTTGAACTAGTACAATTTCGATGGGAATGATACTTGGATTTAAAATCAATTCTACTACTTGTTAACGATCTTTGCGCTTGCAGTG
Organism: Fraxinus greggii; assembly: GCA_903798315.1. Lineage (NCBI taxonomy): Eukaryota > Viridiplantae > Streptophyta > Magnoliopsida > Lamiales > Oleaceae > Fraxinus > Fraxinus greggii. Next base: position 12,639 of record CAIGRK010287970.1, on the reverse strand, counting down.
ATTTCAAGCGAAAGAATATTTTTGTGACAAGTTTTTGGCATCATTGTCGGGGATTGTATTTGAGTTTAATTTCATTTATCTTGGCATTAATTTGAACTTTTGCTTTTATTTTATTTTTCTTTATTTATTTATTTTAGTGCTTCTATTCCTTCTCTTTCAGGCATTTTATGCGAAATTCGAGAGACAATGAATTGATATCAGCTGATCCGAAAATTGAACGCACATTTCACCTTAAGCAGAGAGAAGCATACAACAAGAGATGGCTAATGTACAGAATAATCTGATTATCCCAGTGAATGAAAAGGTAGCAGACGACAAAGGAAACATGCTAGTTGGAGACTTCATGACTCTACAAATTATTCAAAGTCAATCTAGCATCGTTTATCCTCCCTTTGGGAAGCCAAACTTTTAGCTGAAGATAAATGTCCATTCTATGGTAAGGCTTATGAAAATATACAGACACATGTCGCTCAATTTTTGGAAATGTTTCAACACTTTAAATATCAAGGGGTTTCACATGATGCAATCAGATTGAGAATATTCTCACATACTCTACGTGACAGAGTCCTTGAATGGTTGGACTCACAACCCATCGCCAATATCACTACTTAGAATAACTTGGCTAAAAAATTCTACACCAAATTCTTCCCACATGTGAAGATAGCAAAATTGAAGCATGACATATCCATATTCCGTCAAGGAGAAATCGAATCCTTTGATGAACCTTGGAGCAGATTCAAGAACATGTTTCGAAAGTGTTCTCGTCACAATATTAGTAAAGGGCTCCATGTCCAACATTTTTATGCAAGTCTACTTCTATACTACAAAGGAATAGTGGACACGTCATCCAATGTCTCCTTATCCACAAAGACAATTGATGAAGCCTCGGAGTTGTTTGAGAGAGTGGAAACTACTATCCACGTGGGCTTTTGAGCGAGTTGTTCATAGGAAGGCACCGGGAGTGTATGAGGTGGACACTTATACAACATTAGCAACAAAAATTGACTCTTTAGTTCATAAGGTTGAGAGTGTGTAGTCAGCCAATACAGTACGGTGCAAGTTGTGAAGATTGTAGGGGTAGATTACAGTACAACAAACTATCTAGTTCTTGCACAAGATACATAACAAGTTGACTATGTACAATGGGGTCAGTGCCAACAAAATAATCCATATTCTAATACATACAACCCTAGTTGAAGGAAACACCCATCTTTTCCTTGGAATGATTAAAGTGCCACTACACCGCATGGTTATCAGTATCAGCAGCCTGAGAAAGAAAAATTCTGCCGGAAGATGTTTGGCAAATTTATGGAAAAGATAGAGACCTACATGGAGGTAAATAGTCAATTCATGAGAAAAACTAAGACAACTCTTCCGAATCAATGTGCTGCAATTAAAAATTTTGAGAATCAGATGAGATAGATGACACAGGCTATATCAGGCAGAGCACCAGGCATATTGCCAAGTAATAAAGAGGTTAACCCAATGAACATGTTAAAGCAACTACTACCAAGACCAAGGTCCAGTTACTTGAAATTCATGTTAAGAGGCCAATCGCCAATAAAAAAAAAGTACCTTCTACTAATGACAAGCAAGTGAAATAGATAACATATACAGTTGCCAAAAGAGTTCAGATACATCGCGAGTTAAGACAAATGCTCTTATCAAACCATACGAGCTTCCGATTCCATTCCTTCAAAGACTGCAAAAACACAAATTAGGCAAACAGTATACAAAATCCTTGAGGTCTTAAAAAAGCTTCACATCAATATACATTTTTCTGATACTCTCATTCAGCTGCCTAGTTACGTTAAATTCTTGACGGATATTTTATCTAACAAATGCAAGTTGTATGTTGACCAAGGATTGTAGTGCCAGCATACAAAATAAGCTACCTCCTAAATTAAAAGATCCACGGAGTTTCACTGTATCCTGTACAATAGGCAATTATTAATTTGATAAAGTTTTATGTGATCTAGGTCCAAGTATTAACTTGATGCTGTTGTTTGTTTTTAGGAAACTAGGCTTGGGGGAGGCTAAAGAGGCTATAATCACTTTACAGCTAGCTAATCGGTCTATTACGCATCCAAGAATAATCATTGAAGATATCTTGATGAAAGTGGGCAAATTCATCTTTCCAGCTGACTTTCTTATTCTTGACATGAAGGAGGATGTGGACGTTCCATTTATATTGGGTAAACTATTTTTAGCTACCGACAGAGCTCTTATTGATGTATGAAAAGGTTAACTGATTATTAATTTTGGTGAAGAGCACGCTGCATTTAACATGTTTAAGGCCAAAAAATATCCGACTGAGTCACACAATTTCTTTCATATCGATGTGATTGACAAGGCAGTTCATGACACATTTCAGCTGAATAATCTATCTGATTCATATGAGGCATACATTTTACATTCTCAATCCACTCCTTCTTATTCTAGTGAGATTGAGATATGTGCAAGATATATTGAAGCTAATCCTCTATATAGGCCCTTACCATACTTTGAGAATTTAGAAACCGATCCTACAAAGCCTTTGACATCAATTCAATAGTCTTCTAAGTTAGAGTTCGAGCAGTTTCCATCTCATTTTCATTATGCCTACTTGGAGAATTGTCTACATTGCCTGTCATTATTTCAAATTCCATCAATAAGCTTTAAGAAGAGTGACTGATGCGGGTACTCAAAGAAAATAAAACAGCTTTTTGGGGGGTCTATTCTTGTAAAGCAAAACAAGCATGACATAAAGGCAGATTTCCCTTTCTCTCTCTAACATTGCTGAGGAAATTGAAGTTTTGAGCCCTACCAGTGAAATACATGTTGCCCAACCTTAGGGCACCGCCATAAGGTGGCGGCATCCCTATTCCACCATGACGGCTGGCAAGCCAACTTTTGCTAATATAGTTGTGGATCGGCCACAACCATTGCCGGAAGTGAAGATACCACTGAAAGATGATTAGGAAAATGAGAGATCGGCTTCATCTTCACAGATGAGGAGATTGAGAAAACTACTGAACCATTCAGATTTTAAGTTGTGCTAAAATTCTTACGTAGGCTACCTTCGTTGGATATTATTCGAGGTTTCATTAAAAATCGTTGGGGATTGAAATCCATGCTGGTTGTGGGACAGTTGATGAAAGCAGGGACGTGCTGGTTTGACTAACTAGCGATGAAGATTTTATAATGGCTATGACTAGGGAAGGCAAGGAGATAGAAGGCATTCCCTATAACATATTTCACCAGACTCTAGATTTTAACGAAAATGAGGATTCTTCAAGGGTTCCAGTATGGGTGCTATTACCAAGCCTCCCACCAAACTTCTATCAAGCTTCTATCTTACAAAGCTTTTCCTCGGTCATGGGCTCCTTCTTTAAAAGAGTAATGCCACATCTTATGTCACCAGACCAGAGGGAGCCAGATTTTGTGTTGAGATGGATATATCGAAACCAAGAGTGCAGTCATTTTGGATTGGTCACCCAGCGGGAGAGAATAGTCATTGCTAAGAAATTATCTATGAGAACTTGCCTTTATTTTGTGCTTCCTAACGTCGACAAGGATGCGTGACTTTAAACTGTAGAGTGGTTAGAATACAAAAATATGTGCTGGAGAAACCAGAGAATAAGCGAAAATTTAACAGTTTGGCGCAAAGTGGAAGGAAAAAAAATAGTGGAGGAACCTGTCCAATCGAATCTCAATGAAAGGGAAAAACTTAGAGCTCGAAGGCTTGAAATCATTGAAGGGAAAAAGAAAGACATATCCAATCAAAATGAAAAAAACGGTGTGGTACAGTAACATGGTCGGTGAATTAATCTCGAAGGAATAATTTGATCAAAATACAGGAAGACTTGGGGGTGCCTCTTCACGCAGAAAGACTTACTATGGATATGCTAGAACCGATGTTGGCAAAGATTCAGAAAAAATTGGCCGGCTGGAAAGGTAAACTTTTATCCTTTGGAGGCAAAATTACTCTCATTAAACATGTTCTTAATAGTATGCCCATCCACATCCTATCTGACTTGAAAGTTCCTAAAGGGATTTTTAAAGAACTAAATAGAATGTTTTTGATTTTCTTTGGGGCTCGTCGCCCGAGTGTTGCAAAAGAAAATGAGTTTCATGGAATAATATTTGTCTACCGATGGAAGAAGGAGGTCTGGGATTTTGAAACCTCATGGAAGTGCAGACATCTCTTTTAATGAAATTTGTCTAGAAATTATTAAAAGGGGGCAGCTTATAGGCTGATTTTTTCAAAAGAAAATATATGGCGTATAATCATCTTGCTACTATCCTACATAGTAACCAATGATCTCGATTTTGGATGTCACCGTTGCACGTTGCTCTGTTGGTGTTAAAACAAGCAAAAATAGTTATACGTAATAGAGAAGCTAGCTTTTGGTTCAACAACTGGTTGATGTTACCGTTGCACGTTGCTCTGTTGGTGTTGAAACAAGCAAAAATGGTTATACGTAATAGAGAAGCTAGCTTTTGGTTCAACAACTGGTTGGGCGGTAAGGTCCTCTATCAGAAGAATATAAATATAATGACCAAAAACTCCAAGTTAAGCATTTGCTATCAGAGATACATGGTGGGATATGGAAAAGCTTCAAAACCTTGTTGATAATGATGGTGTTAACCGAATTGATGCTAATATTGTTCTTTGACCTGGGAGAGATGCGCTAATCTAGCAACCAACCAATGATGGGTGGTTTACTTCTAAATCAGCTTGGGAACTCATTTGGGCAAGAGGTGAAAAATGTTAATGGAAAAAATGGCTTTGGTCTTCACTAGTGCCCAAAAGAATTTCTTTTGTTAGTTGGCGAGCTTTGCGATCTAAGCTACCTATTGATAGTAATATCCAAGCAATGGGTATCAACTAGGCATCTAGATTTAGTTGTTGTACGTAACCATTATATGAAATGGCAGACCACGACTTAAGCATAGACGACTTGGCTAGAGAGGTGTGGAGATTTTTTGCAGGGGCTTGCATTATTCTGTTCTCAGAGACTAGTTGTTGGCAAGGAAAAATGATATCATGGTGGAGAAAAGCATCACAAGATATAAAAGTGGGGGTACTATGTGGAATCATCACTTTCCTTATTACTTGGCACTTGTGGAGAGGTAGATGTACAGCTTGAATTGATGAGGCTAAAATCTCTCTGAGATGTGTTATTAGACAGGTTAGGGAGATGTTGATCACAATTGTAAGGTCCTTCAAGATGTTTCGTAAAATTAAAGTGCCCGACAAGGAGATTCTGGAAAGATTAATTGTTCCCAATAGCTCCTATTTCTATGGTAGTACCTCAGTCGGTGAGTTGGATAAGACCAGGAAGTGATACATTGAAATTGAATGTTGATGGGAGCTCAAATGGGAACCCAGGTGCTTTAGGAGGAGGTGGTCTGATTAGAGATAATAGAGGTAGATTGATTTCCGATTTTGCTAACTACTATAGCGTGACAACCAACACTACGACAGAGTCCTGTGCTCTTAGGGACGGATTGGCTATGTGCAAGGAACATGGATGTGTGGATTTGGTGGTGGAATCAGATTCTACGCTGATGGTAAAATGGGCACAGGATGGATGATGCACTTTATGGAACTTGTGGGATTTGTGGGGAGGATATTTACACCTTGATTGAAGCCACCGGTGCCAAGATGACACATATCTACAGGGAAGGAAATATGGCAGCATATTACTTGGCAAAAATAGGAGCTACTGGTAAATCTTTCACCATTCACGAAGGGGACAATGTTTCCCTTGGCCTAAGAGGAATTTTAAGGACCGACTCTCGGAGTCTACAGAATATTAGATGTAAATTATTTATCCCCTACCACAGTATTCCTCCGCCAATAGTGAGGATATTCTCCATAACAATACTTTTACTGAAAAAAAGGTGGTCTATTATTGACATCAGAGGGATTAGCCCTGCACTTTGCATGTATAAAATTCATATGGAGGATAATTTTTGACCAATTATAGATAGCCAGAGAAGACTCCATCCAAATATGAGAAAACATAGTCAGGGTAGAGATATTGAAGCTTTTGGATGTAGGGATAATCTATCATAGCTCAGAAGTGCATGGATCGGTCATGTTCATGTTATACCGAAAAGAGTGTATTACAGTAGCATAGAATGAGAAGAATAAACTAATTCCCATCAGAACTGTTACGGGATAGAGAGTTTGAATTGATTATCACAAACTCAAAATGGCTACTTGGAATGATCACTTTTCCCCTGCATTTATTGATTAGATGTTGGAGAGGTTGGCAGGTCACTCCCACTATTGTTTTCTTGATGGATACTCTGGTTACAATTAGATTTCGATAGCACCTGAGGATCAAGACAAGACTACTTGTACTATGCCTACAGAACTTTGCTTACTGTAGGATGCCATTTGATCTATGCAATGCTCCCGCTACATTTCAGCGTTACATGATGACAATCTTTTGTGATATGGTGAAAAATTCAAAGAAGTCTTTATGGATAATTTCTTGGTCTCCAGTTCTTCATTCGATGAATGTCTAGAGCACTTAAAATTGGTCTTGTAGCAATATAAGGAAACAAATCTGATTTCAGCTAAAGGGATTGAAGTAGATAAAGCAAAGATTCAGATTATTTAGAAATTAGCTCCACCAACTTTAGTTAAGGATGTTCGCAGTTTTTTTGGTCACACCAGATTTTATCGTCGCTTCATCAAGGACTTCTCGAACGTCATTAAACCATTGTGCAATCTGCTAGTCAAAGATGTTCCTTTTAACTTCTCTGAAGAGTGTTTATTGTTTTTCAACACTCTAAAAAAGTTAATTTCCGCAAGTGACTACTCAGTATTAGGGCAACGACAAGATAAAATTTCTCATGTGATCTATTATGCAAGCAAGACACTGAATGATGCACAGCTAAACTACGCCACCACTGAGAAGGAACTTCTAACTGTAGTCTATGCCTTTGATAAAATTCAATCTTACATTGTTGGATCAATGGTAATAATAGTCTACATTTACTGAAGTATCTGAAGGCAAAGAAAGATGCAAAACGAAGATTGTTCATATGGTACTACTCCTACAAGAATTTGATTTGGAGATAAAAAACAACAAGGAAAGTAAAAACGTAGTAGCTGATCATTTATCCCACTTGAGCATGGAAAGTAGAAAAAGTTTGTGGATATAAATGAGATATTTCCAAATGAAAAATTTTTTAGTGTGGAGGATGCACCACAGTACGCAGTTATTTTGAATTATTTGGCCAAATCTATCATTCCATCAGATTATTTAAGTTATCAAAACAAGAAATTCTTTTATGACTTGAAGTACTATTTTTGGGAGGATCATATTATCTATAGACAAGGTCTATACATATTATTAGGCGGTGTGTTCTAAAAGAAGAGGTCTCTCAGATATTCGAGTAGTGTCATTTATCCACCTATGCTGGACACTTTGGTGCTTCAAAGACCGCTGCAAAAATCCTACATTTTGGGTTATATTGGCCTTCAATATTCAGACATACTTGTATTTTTGTGAAGAGGTGTGATAGATGCTAGCGTATAGGAAATATCTCTAGAAGGAATGAAATGCTTTTGAATAATATTCTTGAGGTAGAGCTGTTTGAAGTATGGGGAATTGAGTTCATGGGACTATTTCCTCCCTCATTCTCAAATCAATGTATTCTCATTGTAGTTGACTATGTCTCTAAATGGGTAGAAGTAGTTGTAGTGCCGACTGATGATGCCAGGGTGGTGGTAAGCTTCTTGAAAAAATACATTTTCACTTAGCTAAATATGGTGTTTGACATTGTATAGCTACTCCCTACCACCCTTAGACTAGCGGGTAAATTGAAATCTCCAATCGGGAGTTGAAGCGAATCATTGAGGTGACTATTAGTTCTTCAAGAAAAGATTATTCTAAGAAACTTGACAATGCCTTGTGGGCATACAGAAAAGATTTCAAAACCCATATATGCATGTTTTCTTATTGTCTGGTTTTTGTGAAAATGTGTCATCTACCGGTTGAGTTGGTGCATCGGGCTTATTGGGAAGTCAAAAAATTGAATTTTGATTGAAGGAATTGGGTGAAGAGAGACTACTTCAATTGAATGAGATGTATGAGATTCGATTGGAAGCTTAGGAGAATGCAAAACTGTACAAGGAGCGAACCAAAAAGTGGCATGACTTACATATTCAAAAAAGGAAGTTTTAGGTTGGGCAACAAGTCCTACAATACAATTCAAGACTCTAACTTTTTTCGGGCAAGTTAAGGTTATGGTGGTCGCACTATATACAATTACTCAGATTTTCCATATGGGGTTGTTGAGATCATTCATGAGATCAAATGAACATTCAAAGTTAATGAATAGCAGTTAAAGCCATATTGGAGCGGGGAATTCTCAAAAGAAAAGCCCATCGTTCATCTTGCAACACTTGAGTGAATCACCCAAAAGTCGAGCTTTAGAGTATAAATCAAACGCTTAATGGGAGGCAACCCATATTTCTATCCATTTTCACTGATTTTGATTAACTATTGCATTACAAGTAGTTTTAGGGATTGCATTAATTTAAGAACTCATGCATTTAAATTGTTTGTTTTGAACACATTTTAGGTTGTATTTTAAAACTAACATTAGTAACTTAAGCATGTTTATTGAAGCCTAGCAACAAATAAAAGTGGCGGTTGTCATGACATCTACCAACTGGACCAACCTGATCCTTCTACCTATCTGCATCTACCCCCGAGGAGTTTCTGATCCTTACTCTTTTTTTTGATCATTTTTTCTTTTATATTGGGTATAATATAATATTTTTTGTTTGGGGTGAGTATGTATTAGGATACTTAAAATATATATTGAAAAAATTAAAATAGTTTCTAGTTAGCGTTAAACGACTTGTCGCCTATGATGATATTTATTTGAATTGAGTATAGCTTTAACTAGATCTGGACAAAACTATAACATGTGTTTTTATTTGAGTATTTATCCATGTTAGATTTGATTTATCAAGCACATAACTGGTATTAACCTATTACTTATGTTGGGACACAAGTTTAATTTTGTGGACTTGTTGATGTTGTTGATCTAGGTTTGAATAAAATCTCCAAATACTCTATATAGAAACCAAACTGCTGAAAATTGAGGGTGGGAAAGTTAGAGATCGTGTTCATAGAAGTTTGATGGTTTGGAGTTCTCGGATCTCACCGTTACTTGAAGGAATTTGAGTTAAGAAATTTGGAACGGGCACTAACCAACTTAAGAAATTCGAATCCCATATAAAAAAAGTGAGATACATCATATACCTCTTTTCGTAATTTTTATGACTCGAGTTATTAAGCATGTTAGAATATTTAAAACTTGGTGTCATGTAATCACCTGATTTAGGAGTCATAGGTCCAAAACTCGTTACATGGGTCATTTAGAAAGTTTAATGGAGAGAAGTCTTACACATAAGATGTCAGAAAAAAAAAGTGACAATCAAAATATATTCACTGTGAAAGAAAGAAAAAGGGATTTTAATTATCAAAAACGAGAGGTTCCTGGTAAGGACTTTGAGATTCGAAATTTAGAGATTTGACAGTATGACTTTGAGAAATACTTACCATCTTCCTTCTAGGTCTACAAGTATCTAATTCTGATCATTTGTGTGGAAAAATCGTTAGAATGATTTTTAGGAACCCATATGGGGGTAAAAATACCCCGAGATTGGAGAGAAAAACATAATGAGTGATTTTGCATGAGAGATGTAAGAAAAAATTGACTACAAGAGGATTGGGATCAACAACACTCAATTGATTGTGTTCTAGTATGGCTGTGAGTTCAATATTGGCTAATTGTGCACACACACTAAGTTGAGCATTGGATAAGTAAAAAATTTATTTTCAAGATTGTTTAGATCTTTGTAAATTGTTACTTAAATTTGAACCTGAGGCATATGAAAAGCAATTCAATGTTGATTCTGTTATTTATGATTTCCTTAGAATAGTAATATGTTTTATGTCTAAGTTTTATTTTATTTTGTTCGAGGACGACAAATATTTTAGTTTGGGGGATGTTTGAAGTGCGTTTTGTGCACTTATCTCGGTATCTTAAGCTTTTATGTTGTCAAATTATTGAATTTTACTTAACTTGGGTTGATTTTCGTTTGTTTTAGTGTTTGACCCATTTGAAGTAATTGGAAAAGAAAGAATGATCAATTGGCCATTAGATGGAAAGTTTGGGGGATCAAATTCTGTACTTTAGAAATTGAAGGGTCTGAACTGACATAAAGAGAACATGGATTTTACAAATAAATTATTATCAAGGACTAGATTTCATTAATTGGAAAAAGTGATGCCTTGATAAGAAATATCACTAATTGGGCTTCAAACCAATTTGAAAAAGGGAAAATTTCATAACTAAGAGTTTAGATTTCATCAATTTCAAATTTAAGAGATAAGGTTTAAAATTTCAAATTTCAGATTTTTTTTTTTTAAGGTTTTAAATTTCAAATCTCATAATTTTTTAATTAATTAATTAAACATATTAATGTCACAAATCAATAAAATCACCCACCCCCATCTCATCGCACCCACGACCACCGCCACCACACCGCACATAACACCGCCGTCAAAACACTACCACTGCACAACACTTGTGACCACCACCTCACCATTGCCTCCAGCAGCACCACCACCACCACCGTTGCCGTCAAAACCACCACCACCACTACCTCCTCAAACATCAACACCACTGCCAACATCGCCACCAGAACCACTACCACCACCTCAAACAAATCGGCACATGGCAAAACGTCACGCCAAATTCACCACCACCTCACCTCACGTCACCTCCATAGCACAGCCACCAAATCAGGATGCAGAGCATAGACATACCATCACCACAGCCAAATCCATCACCACCAACTCTAGATCCACCATTAGTAGCGCCTGATCCACCACCGCCACTAAAACCACCCAAACATCACCACACCATGGAAACCACCACCACCAACAAACAAAAATAACCAAATCTGGCGTGGCTTCCATCCTTCACGCCCAAAATATCTCAAAACCACAGCAGCATTGTGCCGCTGTGAGCGCGGTGGTTCTGATCGGTGATCCTCGCATGGTGGAATAGCCCCTTATGGTATCTCGCGAGGCTGCGCCATCTGTGGACGTGCTCTATCGCGATGGTGGTGAGAGGTTGGGCTGCCTACAGAGAGGGAGGAGAAGGCTACGCCGTCTGTGGAGGTGGTATATCGCAAGGCTGCATCATCTGTAGAGGTGCTATATCGTGGCGATGGTGCGAGGCTGGCCTGTCGGCGGAGATGGCGAAGCCGATAGGGATTGGTAGAGAGAGTGAGAAGAGATTACGGTGAGAAAAAAGGAGGAGGAAAATTGAAAATGGTTGCTAGGGTTTGCAGGAAATTAATTAGGATTGGGATGAAAATTGTATAATTAATATTTGATTAAATATGAAATATCTGATTTTTGAAAAAATGAAATTTAAAATCTGATTTTTGAATATGGATCTTGAAAAGTAGGTTTTTGTGTAATTTCCACTTTGAAAAAAAGATAAAACTTTACTTGTGCTAGACTTCTAAATGGAAAAAAGAACATTTGGGGTTTCAATGGAAGGGAAAAAAAAAAAAAAAA
>CAIGRK010287963.1:0-10450 GCA_903798315.1 Fraxinus greggii | reverse complement strand
GACATGTGTTGAGTGATTAGTCTAGTGAACATGAGTTCTCGAGGTCTGAGCAACACAGAATGGGATAGGATAAGTGTGGTGTGATCTTTTCATGGGGTCATTTATGCATTGTTGCATATGTGTTGGCATTTTGATTAACTTGGTGTTAATATGTGGTTTTGTGTGAACATGTTTTGAAAAGATCTATGTGTTATCCTATATATGATATCTCCATCGCAAGTTAATTTGCTCTCGACTGATTGTTGTGATTATCTACTTCTACTTGGGTATTCTTGACCTTAGCCCCGATAAGTATATGGAGTAGGTATGGTATGTGTTTCGGGTCCGAAACACGAGGTAAGGTCTGTGATTCCAATTTTATTGGTTACCTTGATTATGTAGTATAAACTATGTGTTTAGGTTGCCTACAGAATTTATTGCAAATTAAGGTGAAGATTTGTTGGGTTATGACACCCAATAAATCTCGGGCGATGATTTTAAACCATTTTTGGAATTATACTTCATAGGCATCGGCCGATGAGTAAAGTGAAATGTCGACACCACAATTGTCTAAACCTATCACGTAATCCATTTGAGTCATTTGAAGTAGCCTAATTAAATTAGTGTTGCTCATGGCCCAACCTAAAACTTGGACGCTTTTATTTGGTTGACAACCCACTTATTCCTTTTGGGCCTTACAATTCTCTAACCTAAAAGCCCAACCCCAATCCCTCTGTATTACTCACCCCGTTATTGTTGCAAAGTGTGTGAAAAAGTGGTAGTCGTGTGTTTGAGAGAAAGGCAATGTCCTTGGCTGTGTGCTTACTTCCTTGGCTTTGTGCCGTTTTGTGATACGTCCCTCTCCCTTTTTTCTTAGCCTTTGTTGATAATTCTTTTAGGCTATCATCTTCTTCACGCTGAGCTCTTTGTGGGCAAAACTGTAGAGCAACCATTGTGGGGTGTGTTGGTTTGTGGTTTTGGTTTAGAGATTGTGGTGTCGATTGGTGAAACTGAGCCCGATTATTTGCCGATTGAAGACTCATTTTATAACAGTTAAGACAAAATAAAATACAATAGAGTTAGTTGTACAAACATGGTTGACAACCATGTATTGTCAAAATTCGAGCATTTGACGTAAAAAATTAATTTTTAAAATGAATGAATTCACTGCTGTCAAATAAGATGTTCTCAACAATGTTCTCAACAAATATTGTACTTGTAGCATGATTCAATAAAATAATGCTATCTTTTCTAGTAGGAAATAACGTTGAAAAAGATTGAGTTGAATTAAAGTCTAAATATTTTCATTTCGTAATTTTATTAAAAAACAAAAATGTTATTTGTTTTAAGTTGACTAACTTCTAAGTTTACACAGACATGTTCTATGGTTGGAAAAATAAAACTACTATTGTCATGATTTTGTTAGGAGAAACAAGTGATTGGCTCCATTGGTTTATAATTATTATATTTGAAACACAGCAAAGTGATTATTTTTGAGAAAAAATGTCCAATGTATAGGCTCATGGTCAAAATTGATAACTAGCTATCTCGTGAACAATTAAATATTCAAATTTAAAAAGGAATACGTAGACTTTTAACTTTTATTATAATCGCACATTCAATTTTCACTCTCTGTAATATAAAAACTCGAAAGTTTTCATTAAATTGTCATTCGTCTAAGGTACTTGATAAATATAAATATTACACTTATCTAAGTCATCAAAATATGACAAATAGAAGTAATTTTATGAATGAGATACTTAACTTTATGTGTTTATTGATTATTTTATGTGAAAACTTGATATTGGATAAGAAACTAATGAAAATGAACAATAATTGATCAAAATGATCAAGATGGACTTATTTTATAAATTGGGATCCAAGAAGTCACATTTCGAGATTGAAAACCCACAAATGAAATATTTAAGGATTCAATTTGAACAAAAACGAGAAAGTAGTTACCAAATCGCACAAGTGAAAATATAATTTTCATCAATTTTAGATATCCTAATTTGACTAAAATTATGATTTCCTATCATCTTAGAACTCTATTTTACACCTAAATTGAAGCCTATAAATGGGAATCTTTAATTCAATTGAAAGGAGGGTTGTAGATATAATCTTGAGCCGAAGTTATACATTCAAATACTTTAAAATTTTAAAATTCATATCTTAATTAGAGATTTGAATGTTGAATAGCACAATTGATTCGGAGATATACTTGCTTTGAAGAAGAGACTGATTATCTATTGTTAAAAATGGAGTGTCAAATAACAACAGTTGTTAGAATTCTTTTCTTTATTCCTTGCTACCGAATGGAATTGTACATCAAAAATAGTCCTCAGAAGACATGATCCCAAGCTGATACTTGACATGTACCCCCTCTTCTAGGTCCATTGAACTAGGTGATATTTTTCATGTTTGTATTATTTAATTGTGGTTGATTAATATTTGGTTGTTATGATTAACAATGTAGTTAAGGTTAATATTTGTTTAATTCAATCAATTTCATGCAATTTCTTTGAACTCTCGATATTTTTGGTCAGTTTTTCCCACTTTAGGTGGAATTAAAATGTGTTGATATAGAAAACTAATACCAATATTTGATAATCTTTTCAAAACAGTGTATTTTGACTTAAATCTTTAATAGTTGGAATGATTTGTGTTCTTTTTAGGTCTTAAGTCTCGTAATAATGTAAATATGTTTTTCTAAATTTTTTGTTGGTAGGTATATATCATTTCTTGTTTATAATGTTTTCACACATTTTATATTTTCTAGAGAGGTGTCAAGATTTTTTATTTGGCAAGAAAAGCTACGAAAATTTAGTAAGACATCTTAATGATTAATATGTTTTTACTTATTTAAGTATCTGACCCACTTTGTAATCAGCATCATAAACTTAGCTTTTTAAACTATATTTTGTGTGGTATGAAGTATATCTCATGGTGTGAGTTCACTAATCTTTTTTAAAATTTCAGCCTACCTCAATGCCTTTTCCTGGCTCCACTCCTGATGTAATGTATGGTGTATCGATAAATAATTTTTTCGCAAATATAAATATCAATTGTTGTATAGTAAATCTTGAATAGAGCATCTTCCCTTGATGTTTTCCATGGGCTAGCAATTTTTACTTTTGGTGCATATTGCAGATAATGATGGAATTGACTTATCGCAATTAAGGCTTTTAAGTCAAGAGACAACATATGTAGTGAAGTAAAGTTGCATCTCCTTTGTTTGTACCCCCGTGGATTTTTTCTTGAATTATTGAGTTATTGAATCTTGTAAAGTGTTATACAATGTTTTGATCACATTAACAGTGACATAAAGAGATTCGAGAAGTCGTTATTGAAAATAGAAAATTGAGTAGCGTAACTCTTACGTGTGTACTTTTCATGGGTATGTTGAAAGATATATAGGCCTTGTTCGGTAGTGATTAAAATTCAATTAAAATTGAAAATATAGTCGTTATTGGGTCTCACTCGTCTAATAAAAGTCAACAATAACGGCTAGTTTTTCAATTTTAATTCGATTTTAATTTCTACCANTTTTAAATAAGTGTGAAAAAAAATTATCTAAAGAAAAATTAAAATATAAGAGTTTGTGCTAATGTTCTTCATAAGTTGACGTTCTAAGAGAGAATTTCAAGATTTAGGGCCTGCTCGATGGTGATTAAAATCCAATTAAAATTGAAAATATGGCCGTTATTAGGTCTCACTCGTCTAATAAAAGTCAACAATAACGACTAATTTTTCAATTTTAATCCAATTTTAATCTCTGTCGATCACGCCCATAAAATCTAAATGAGGTCATCGGAATATATAATTGATTTGCAAAATGCACTATGCTTTACATGTTCACTTCTAGGACGTCACGCCCATGTATTTCCGCCTAGCCAATGATATTCCAAAAAGATAATAAGTTGAAGACATAGTATTGGTAAATCAATAGCTAGAATTGAATTGACTACTCCATGGAGGGTAGCCACATGCTTGCATTGCCATTGGTGTAAGACATGAAACCAAACTTGGGTAGCATTGTTAGACGGTTTAAAATACATGTATACAAGGTAATGTCTACTTTGTATCTACATGTTTTGATTCAATTTGAGTCCTTAGATTTTTTCGCTTGTACATCTTTTCACCTAGTGTGCCCGGGTATGTCCGGAATAGTTGTATGAGCCACTAGTGCTGGAAAAAGTCTTCACCGTTATAATGATCGTTCGTGTTGGATTATCAATAATATGTAAACCAAAGCGGAAGCGTACCGAATCAGACATAATTAATGCAATGAAAAGTCCTGCAATTTTAGTCTTCCAGATCAATACGTTGTTCATTTATTTCTCTCTGATGATGGGAGTCAGAATATAATGAACCAAAACGTATGATCTGGGGACTACACACACACACACACACACACACACACACATTAATAGCCCATTAACCTAATTCGACTCATCATGAAATTAGGAACATGCATGGTCTCTACACATAAACACCAGCGCTTTAATTGGATGCTTCAAAATCCAAAATATCGAAACCTTATTAAATCACTTTAAACGGATTTAACCATAATTGATAGCATTTAATTTAATATTTCACATATAAGCCACGTGTAAAAATCCTTACATCTCAAAATATGGATGTTTCAATAACTGTAGCAATAATAAATAATGAAAAATAATTCATAAATTTTAATGTGTAAAGTTATGAAACTTTCAAGTAATTAAAATATAATATAGTTATTAAAAAATTGTGGTGTGAATATATTTAGCTTTTAACTTATTGTTAGAAACAAACGTATCTAAGTTTCGCTGTCACTTTTGTGGTTTAAAATTTCCAAAAATTATGGAATATTACTTAGCACATAATCCAGGCCAACTCTTGTAATCAAATATTAACTGGACGCTATATAATCCATAAACAAAATGCTGACAAAGAAACTAAAATATACACATATTCGATAAGATCTTCACCTATTCTATCCTTTACAATTTGCTTACGACGAGCAATAGATATTTCTATACAGTACTACATAAACCAAGAACCAAAAATAAATAAAAATTAGATCGCTTCGTGAGGCTACCATGTATCTATTATATCAAAACTCTTCAAAACCACAAAAAAATACAAATATAAATAGAAGTATTGCCAATTTGGTGAAGATGAATTGTACATTTCCGGTTTAAGGAGAAGAGTTCAGTACTTTGTTGTGCCTGTTGGATGGACCAGAAGGAGGGACAATTTCCCCTTTAGGGAGTCTAGTGAAAATCAAGCCATTATGTGGGAACCTACCCTTTTCTTGATAATTCTTCAAAACCATCTTTGAAACATCACCCTCAATCGTTTTTCTGTCTGGTCGAACTGCGGTGCAAGAATTAACGAGAAGAACGCAGATAAAAAATACAGAAATAACCCGCCACGAGCAATATAGATTTTTCGACATGAATGAGTTTTCTTTTGCTTCTCTTTGTAAGGTTTTTTTGAAGAGAAGTTTATAACTTTCTTGAGGATGCAGAAGAGATTTATATATATACATACATAATATATATTTAGGGAGAATGGGATGTGAAAAGTTGACAAAGATGATATAGGTAATACATTGCACGCAATTAATGTTGAATTATTTATTTAAATTTCAAACGGTTTGCCAAATTCTAGTGGAAGGCTATTGGATGCAGGCTCATGTTTTCTTTACTAATTGTTAAATTAGGACTTAAGAAGCATAATTTTCTTGCACGTATGTGAAAACACGTCGCAAAGATTGCATTTTTGGGAGTTTGAAGAGAATGGTACTGGTGGGATTCATTTGACACGTTGTGTACTTACAACAAGTGTATCTATTTATAGGGTATATTAAATAGCAACCCAACTTACGAAATTGGAGCATTCTACTTTTACTTAACTCACAAAAGTCAGAAAACAGCCGATATTTCACGTTTAACGGAATCTCTCTTTGTAGAAGTGGCCATTATATCAAATTAAAAAAAAAAAAAAAAGGTTCGAAAGACTCGTCCAAACATTTTTCATGTATTTCAAGTTTAATCTCGTATAATCTTATCTAATTTGAGGTAGAAAAGAATGCATAATACCATTAGCATCCAATATCATATCTTTACTTGGCAAGTGCCCATAACATATTTGGGAAGAGATGAGTTCATATTTGAGAAATGGTAGGTTAGGTTAACAAGAAATTAAGCTTCAATTAAATAATAACTAATGTTTATTTATGAAGCAGCACAATAAAATTAGCTCAAAACTTTGTCTCTGATTCATGATACAGTGTTCCCTTAATTTTTGTTTGTATTTAATGCTTAGACATGAATGGTACTTCTGGTTTGAAAAGAAAATTAGGGTATTAATGATTTATCAATAATGAATTACCTAATTTGAAGGGATCTTTTGCGTGTGAAGCCACCATAAGAAACCAAACTTCTCAGGGCCTACTAATTTTTGATTTCATCAAATTCGATAGTGACTGACATCTGAATTTTGCGCATAATTTTGGTATTTCTCACTTTAGATTGTAAATAATGAATTCAATCAAAGTATTGAGACTTAACATCTATCCTAAAAAGGTCAATTTATAAATATACTAAATTCCCTAGGAAACCTATATTATTTACTTGCTTAGCCAATGCAAAAATTTTGTTCATATTTTCTCAACACCCTTATCCAAAAAGGTATTACATCATGTCTACTCTGCAACAAAGAAGGTTACGCACTCCATCGAGATCATGTCAAGCCCTGTGTCCACACAGATACTCCACCACCTCCAGAGTTGACCTCACGGGATCTCGTGCCGTAGCAACTTGCCTACACTTTCATTCCAAAAGATTAATACTCAAGATCATCCTCATGTCTAATCAATTTGGAACTTTTTTACAACTTTCCGACACAAAGTTCTAATCCAAATTAAGTAATTATAAACATTAAACAATCGAATATATATTTATCATAATTGATCCCAAACACTGAAAATTTCAAGTTGCAGGATCTTAACGATTAGAGTAATAATTTATCACATATAAATCGTTATAACCACAATATTCTTAAATATTTAGGTTTTGAACACCTCACGAACTTGGAATGTTGAATAAGTGGTGACTATTTACCAATTCAAAAAGAAAAGATTATTTTGTTCCAAAAGTCTACTTCGAACAAGAATGGGAAATGGATATAAATAATGAGACAGATTTTTAAGATGGTAACGTACGAACTTCAACAAAAACCAACGACTAAAAGAATTGGGTAGTTGAGAAAAGGTTCATGGACGGTGATACAAATTCTAAGGTCATTGCATTTTGATGTATTATACTTGACCGTTTATACAAATATATTATCGTTTAATATAGAGTTTGATGTAGCGAAAGTAGTGGAAAAATAATAATGCCTTAATCAATTCATGTTAATTCAACAAAACACTGCAAAAAAATCATATTTTGTAATAACTATGAAGTTTTATTTAATTTAATAAAAACAACAAAAGATAAACGCACTCTTAAAAGTGTCTAAATAGCAAAAACCGAAAGAAAACCCCCAATAAACAATTCAATCGCAATATCAGCAATACCGATTTCTGTAGTGACGTTCTTGGACATCTTGACACCGTGCCTTCATCCAATTTGACTTGGATCCTATAGCTCCTCTAAGCACCCTTTTTAGAGAAATCAATCGATATGAATGTAATCTCATAAATACCAACTATATTAAATTACGTATATTTCACATCGTCATAGACTGCAAATACTTATCGCGATAACATAAATGTATTGTTATTTGTAAAGTTTTTTCATTTGTGAAATGGGGATCAAATCAAACCTATTTCTTTCACTTCATAGTTCATAGTTCATACATATTTGATTAGGTGGAGTCAATTATAAATAATTTATCGATTGAATAAAGGAAATGGATGGGAGAGAGTTTTGAGTTTGAGAGTATTAAAAATTCCTACCCTGTCCTATTTTCTTCCAATTGACTGTCTACGTCGTTAGGTTTATTTGATTTGAATCATATTTGTCAATCTTGAATTATTGATCCATATTTAAGCAAAGGGAATGAGTCATCTTGATCTTCCATTTAAATTAAATTTTTGCGTTTATTTAAAAATTTTGTTACTTGATATAAAGTTATGGGGATCTTAAACGAGTATGATGCACGAGGTTTGAAATTTATGCCACTCAATGAAGAGATTTCAACTCATTGAGAATTTTAATTAATGATGGTGATGTCACCTATGAACATGTTTGCCATAGGGCAAAAAGTTAACTTTTTTTAAAATAAAATTTTTAAGATAAGTAACTGCTTGTTTTAATAATACTAAAAAATTATGTAAAAGTGAGTTATACAAATATGTTTAAATAGTTGAATTATCCAGATGTAATTTCATGAAACGAGAAACATGTAATAATTTTGTTAATATTAATATTATTTTATCTGATCTTAATTATATTTAATTGATCAACTCCAGTAGAAATTAAACTCTAGATTTTAAATACCTGAACCACCCGGACTAAAATGTTTTTCTAGATTTATCTCCACAAAAAGGTTGTAGTATGAATTGGGGTTAATTACCTAAATGGTCACTAAACTTTTTGTAAAGTTTCCACGTAATCACTGAACTTTAAAAATTAGTATATCATCCATCACCGAATAAACGGCGCTTGCAAAATTAGAAATATCTAATGACGTATCTAACCATATAGTTGACGTGGTATGCCATTGTAATAAAAAATTGATACTACAGCCATCATCACTGAATAAACAATTCAAGCTACATGTGCACATGCAGATTTTCTCATGCTACAAGTGCACCCTACAGACCCTATGGAAAACCAATGACATGCAACTTTGCGTATTTTTATTACAATGACGTGTAACGTCAACCATACTGTAAGACATGTCATCAGATCCTTCCAGTTTGAAAACATCGTTTACTCAATGATAAATGGAGTATCAATTTTCAAAGTTTAGTGATTGACGGAGGCAATTTTGAAATTCAGTGACCCAGTGGGTACTTTACGAAAGTCCAATGACCATTTAAAGAATTAACCCTATAATTTAGATATAGCTTGAATTGAAAGTCCAATGTTAGAATGGCCTAATATTGCCTGCCTATAGGCCTTGTCTGTGAGAGTTTTGCATTGTGTTGTACTTTTGGCGGAAATTGTCCCTTTCGGCATACTTGGGCCTAGCCGAAAGTATGTCGAGATGCTCTAGTCTAGCCGTGGACGTCCATTTTTACATTTCTACAGTAAGGCCTAATCTGCTAGGCACTTTAAATTTTATGTTGATCACAATTTTTATGTAAATGACCACAAAACAATTCGAGGATGAACCAAATATTGGTTTTTGAAGCCTGCCCATAAATTTAGAACCGATTCAAAAAGTTGTGATTGTCCACTTGATAGGATGAGCCAACTGACAAGCATTTAATTTCACCTATATCCCTCAATGGTTCTTTCACTCTCATAATCTTTAAATACAAGAGGACCACTTGCAATATTAGAGTAGAAATATACGCAGACTATGAGGGTTGAAACCATTTGTAGAGAAAAATGGCCACATAATTTCACCAGAAATCTCACATGGAGGTGGGTCCCATTGTGAATAAAATATTGCAAAAAATGCGGGCCCCACCTGTATTGTGTGTGGTCTGGTGGAAATCTGTGTGCGCGTATAATTCTGTGTGCGCAGTCAGCAAGGTTAGTCATGAGTCTAACCCAAAGTAAACTTTTCTAGTACATAGTATTGAATTATACATTGCAATAACAATATTTCAGTTTCTTTTCCTTCTTTTACACAGTATTGAATTATACATTGCAATAACAATATTTCAGTTTCTTTTCCTTCTTTAACACTTATCAATGATAGTGCATTTCATTTTCAAGGCAATATATCATGGCTAACACACTGAAAAGGCAAAGAAAAGTTGGATAGAAAGACTAATTAATGACAATGAAACAAAACCAAAAAATAATTCATTTTATTAACAGAATTTACCAGCATGCAGATATGAGATAACCCTCTGTTTATCCTTCTTTCTTAATCTGCAATTCATGCTCTAAAAGTTCGCAAAACTCGAAATTCTTAAGATAGTAATGCAAGATTCAGTTTTATTATAAGGGCCCTACCTGAAATCATATTGAACGACCTTTGGACTTCGTTAGCGGAGCAAGGAAGCTTTTGTTGTTTCGTTGAGCAATTGAATACCTACGGAAATAGGGGCTGGGGCTTTCTGCCCCTTTGTACCTCCACCCTGAGAATTAGTATTGGGGTTTTGAACAAAATAACTTAAGGAAACAAAGAGAAAATATGTTGAAAAAAGAAAACCAGACCCCCATACTTGGCACACATTTGGAGTATTTATAAGTGTTTGATGTAGTGCAACCGTCAGATGTAGAGGTGTCAAACGAGCTAGCCGCTCGTTGGCTCGACCGCACGGCTCGTACTGTAGCGAGCTACGAGCCGCTCG
>CAIGRK010287848.1:0-15585 GCA_903798315.1 Fraxinus greggii | reverse complement strand
TGTTGGTTCGGCTACTACTCTTTCTTTTATGATGCTATTTCGGTCCAATTCTTAAAAATGAGTGTGAGAATTAAAGAGGTTTGTAAAATGAATGTCAAACATGAAGTTAAAAACATAATATAATTTTCTTTAAACCCACACACGCACTAGTCTTTTGCCCGTGCACTTTGCTATTTTGAATGTAATGTAAGTGTGCTAAATGTTAAGGATTGATACAGACACACACATTAGTCTTTTGCCCATGCAATGTACGAACTTTGCTATTTTGACGGTAATGTTAGCGTGCCGAATATTAAGGATTGACGGGAGATTATCATAGATTTATTAGTTAAATCCTAATTCCTATTCTAGTGAAACTAACATTTACTTTTATTTCAATGATTTTAACCAGCTAACATGCAATCAAAACAATGTCATGTAATCAAAACGATGTACCATAATTTTGTTGTGAAATCAGAAGTTATTACCGTGTTTATGCTGTAGGTCATCACTCTCCTGATCACTCTGACAATTACTCTTGTGCCAGGACCTGGTAAATGACTACATGTTAGTGCCAATGACTAAGCTTGCATGTGACAAAGGAAAATTGTAGAAAAACATTTTAGGATCAATGTAAAAAAAGGTAAAAAATACGAAAGCAGTAAAAGACTAGAATTTTCAAAAAAGCAATACATGAAACATGAAAAACAAATGTTTTGAGAAGAACACCAAAGACAACATTTATACAATTCAAATTATACTTGAGTAGATGAAAGACAACACTTTCTTGTATCGCAAAGTAAAGGTCTTTCCAACTTCTTCTCTCATAGTTAATCCATTTCTGTTAACTCCTCTAAAACTAACCGTAATAAATGGATTATCCACAAATCAATTAGAACTTCAAATGAAGTAAATTAATTTCACATTTTTTTCCCTTCCTTTTCATATCTCTGCTTTATTGTAAATTGCAGTTAACTTAGTTTATTTGAGCTTCGATTTTGACATCCCAAGAAGGTAAACTTTGATTCAAAAACATCATAAATTAAACACTTGTGACAATCAAAAGCATCAAAGAAAGCCGGCTAAGTTTCTTCCAAGTATTATCATATTAAAAAAACAGCAAAACCCTTCACAAGAAGTGGCTATGAGTTATAATGATTAAATTGCAATCTGTAACTCATTTTCAATGAGATAGTTGGCCTGAAGATTGAGATTCCAGTAAATATTTTTTAGCTATATTCTTGGCCAGAAGATTGAGATCCGAGTGAATTTTTTGCAGCTATATGTATTTACCATATTTCCATTTCGTCACCTTAGTTTCGCCATTTCATTTTAAAGAAAACAAATATAAGCAACCCTATCTTTTAGACACTACAATCGACCAAATATTGATTCAAATCGAGCAGAAGAAGCTCTAATAAAATCCACAAAATTAACATTCCAGAATTCCCCAACTAATTCCCTGAAGCTTACGAGACAGTGAACTATCTTAGCAGCTAAAAAAGGTTATCATGATCTTCAATAAAACACGGAGTGGAGAAGCACCAGCGCCACCATGCCGCTGACCACCATTAGAAACTCCTTTTATCTTCAACTATTGCCGTCAGACCCATGTCGAAATCGCGTGGATTGGCCTCTTTGATGGATATACACATACGAAAAATATTAATTTCATCGACAACTCAACAAATTCACATTTTGGCTAGCAAGTTAACAGAGGTTGTAATTCAATACTTAATCGTACCTTTGATACTCCAATTTTTTGAGGTTTTCGAATTCCCCAGCCGCCCACCGCAAGCATAGAAGATTGTGAGGATTTTGTACAAATTTTCTGATACCTGTGTGGAAAAATCAAGATTCTTGGGCTCAAAAAATCAATTCAAAACTAAAATTGGTCTTCTTCTCGGTTGTATGGATTAGTTCAAAACCGAGAAAAAGGATGCAAAAGAGGAAGAAAGTGGACATAGAGGTGATCTGCAAGAGAGATATTATGGATGAATAGTAGGAAACCAGTTTGCCTAGCTTAATTGTGAAATGAAGGGTGCACAAATGAACAGAGAACCCCTCATCTTTGTCCGTTTGATTGCAACGAATTCCTCACATTCGATGAAAAGGAATTCAATTCTGACCGTTTGATTGCAACGTGAAAATGGAAAAAGAATTCCAGAATACAACCACTTTATGCTGTATTTTTTTTATTTTCATGAAAATGAAAGTGGGTTTTGTAGGTTTTTATTTTTCAACTAACATGAAATTATAATTTTTTTCTATATTTGTCTATCAAATGGAGCCATCATGTAGAGATAGAGAGGTAGAGAGAGGAGCAGTGATGGTGAAGTGATATAACGGTGGAGGTCCTTTAGAAATTACTGATTTTGCTTGATGGGTCAAAAATTCGACTACCAACATTTTTTAATTTGTCAAAACCTCTTAGGCCCGTAAAAAATTGAACTTGGCCTTATTGTTTAATGCGATATATTACCAAACGCTTTTTCGAAACGAAATATGCACTTCTAGGGCAATCTGGAATCAACCAAATCAAATCGAACCCCAAATTCAAACAATTCCTTTTCGATCGAATCCGAGATTATCAATTTCCGATTGGAAAATAAGATCACTATAAATGGATTTAGCTGAGTTGTGGGCCATATTCGGGCCTGGAGTCGCCGGTGCAGTCTTCGGCGCCGGTTGGTGGTTCTGGGTTGATGCTGTCTTTTGTAGCTCGGTTAAAGTTCCCTTCGTCCACTACCTTCCAGGCACGTGCCTGACTTTTTTCTTTAATTAATTGAATTTAGCGTTTTGATTTTAACGCGTTTTGTTTTGCAGGAATATTTGCGTCTTTGGCTGCTTTGATGTTCAACTCCGTTAAGAAAGATGACGTTATTGATCACTACTCCCCGTATGACGAGGGCGACTGGAGGTTAGTAGCATTAACAATTATTGTATACTCGCGTATAGTTAGGAGTTCATGTTGAATTTTGTATCTTGGGTGGATTGTATATGCTGATTAATTAGCAATCGTGGAAGACAGTTTTCTGCATCAATGGTTTTAGTTTATGTTAGTTGCATCAATGACCTTAGCTGAAATGCTAAAAAGTAGCCAAAAGCTTGCTCCTTTAAGCTATAAGACTGCAAAGAGCCAGATTTTTAGCCAAATTTGGGAAAAAAGCTGCTATTTCTATATAACGAAGCAAAGCCAAATGTGCAGCTATTTTGCATCTATTGATAACAATATTTTAATTTCATTTTTATGCTTGGTGACAGTGTGCACCTTTTTATTGTGATTTCGCCCTATGCGTTTTGGGGAAATTGAACCATATTGGTTTGAGTAATGGAAGTGGATGTCGAGAACGTTGTTTTATATTCATCCTTGCCTTTAATAAAATAAATAAGGAGAACACCAAGTTTTAATGGTCCTTGTTGTGGTAAGAAAGTTTCTGGTTCAGGTGATTTTAAAATGAAATACAAATTTCTATTCTAAGCTCATGAATATCCCAATGAGTTTTTTCCAGCACATGCATATCCCAATGAGTTTTAACTTCCTAGCATTGTAGCACATGATGTCAATGAAATCTGGCAGCTAAACATGCATATTATGTCATTCTTGGGAATTTTCTAATTCTATCTGTTTCCCCCCTCTTCGATGATAACTGAATCCCTTGACCAAATCCTTAAAATCATTTGCTCGAAAGTGTAAATGATTGTATTCCTGTGTCTGTTTTCCTGTTTCTTAAATTGCAGGGGGAAACTTTGGCTTTTCATTGCGTACATTGTATCCTTCATTTCATTGGCAGCTTCGGTGGGCCTATTGATACAAGATGCTCTGGGGAAAACTGGCCCTTCAGCATGGACAGGAGTTGCTGGTGTTCTTCAATGTGTGTTTGTATTAATAAGGTAACCCTTTTTAGTTTGATTGGAAGTTACCATAGTCGCCCTCGACCTTTTCTGTTCATATTTAGTGGTGATGCTTAGGGTTCGGAGGGTGGGGGGAAGGAAATTGATCTGATATTTTCCAAGTTCATGGTTGATCTTATAGATTTTTCTGCCCTCTATATTCTTTATGATTATGTATTTTATCCATTGAAAGGTCCAAACTGAGTAGGTCCATGATCGCCATCTAAGAATGATAACGTGATGAAATTAGTAGATCCAAATTATTTGGTTGAGAGTATGAATCCAACAGGACACACGCATGTTGAGAAAAACAAATAGCGAGTGATTTAGCAATGCAAGTATGGAATTTAAGTAGATTTATATCGAATGTCTTGCTTTACTGTTCAAATTTATGATATTCTTCTTTTGTACTCTGAATTTTTGTGCAGTGGTCTGATGTATTGGACTTGTAATTCAGAATAACATGGTACATGCAAAACTCTCCTTCATTGCTGCGAACTGTTAAACCATGTATCTGTCTATTTGGTATTTTAAACAGGATTACAGTTTGATCCCCCCTCTGTACACGTGTCTTTTATACATGAAGTAGTAGAGGCATGATATCCAGTGAAATATTGTCATTAATTCATAAGCACTGTCAACTTTAACCAAACATGACTTGAAGAATGCAAATTGGTGCTGCAATTTCTCTGTCCCACCAGTAACAACAAATTAAGCCTTAATATTAGTAAATTTGGGATTAGTAACACGAGAACTTTCAATTCAACAATCTTTCTGTGCAAGCTTAAAAATACAATGACAAATAAATCATCAAAGACAAACTACTAAATGAAGAGCGATGGGTCAGGCGAAAAGTTAAAAAACAGAAGGTAAAACCATGACAAATATTTTGGTTTCTTTTCATCCCACAAAATTGACCAGAAAAATACATAAACCTACCTTTGTATTGATTTCTTCAAGGAAAAGGATAAATATGTCAAAAAGATGAGCCAAGTGCAATCCCTAGCCTCTTTTTTTTTTTTTTTAGCAACATGCTCAAGCAGGTTAGCATTAAATCTATGGAGCCAGAATTTTATTTTATATCTTTCTATCCAAAATAAACAAAGAACATAGAAATGAAAAGTCTGCCAAGAACACTGTAGTTCCAAAGTACTTTGACATCAGTAGTTGATTCAACACAATAAATGCCTGGAACAGCAGCATGAAGTTCACACAGCGTTGTGCAGGGCTGACCTTCTATTCATGTACTGTGGAGAAAAAAACAGAAATAAAATTATATAGTAACATTCCTTTTATCAACTGTACGGGCAAGAAAAAAACAGAAATAATTGACTACAACAAGTCCAATAAAATACAAAACATTTAGAACAGTAAAGATAAAGCAAGATTACCTCCTGATAAAAAGCATTGATCTCCTCCTCAGTGAGGCCTTCATCTTCCCCACCATTTTCATCCCAACCAAGAGAACGAAGGAACGCAGCCTCTTCTTCATCCGGATAAATTGCTCCATTTGGACATTTGTTCCCTCCAACATGAGATATTGTTTGAGTCTTCTCCTTAGTGTCGTGGGCATCAACGTTACAGCTTATATCATTACCATTTTCCATAACACGAGAACATACTGGCTCACGGCCTTCTTTAAATATATCACCAGATGTATCTGTACTGGGACATGAAATAACCGAAGTCGAATCTGATAGAATGGCAGATGCGTTGGAAGAGTTTTTTCTTCTCATGAGATTAAAAAAATTACTTCTGCTTTGTGATGGAGTTTGGGATGGCCTCTTATCGAGAGCCAATCTGGAATTTAGAGACAGGGTAGCAACCTTGCTTTCAAGAGCAGAAACCACAGCATTGTTTGAACTCTTCGATGCAGTTGGAATTAATGAAGCAGTTGCCTGGCCATTAGCTACTCTGCGATTGGCAGTACCAGTCGGACTGAATGCAACCTTCACGACAGAGGTGACACTATTCCCACGTCCTGGTTTCAGAACCAGAAACTTTTCGGCATGAGAGTTATTTGGAGCATTAGATCTGACTTGAGCAACACGAGATTGAATAGAAAACTGAGATGAATGGGATTGCTGATGGACACCTTTGGAAGCCACAATCATGTCATTTGTTCTAGCTGCAGGCTTTGACTGTTTTGATTTATCAACGGAATTAGAAGCCTGAGAAGAATGTTTAAATTTAATAGATTCAGCATCCTTATTCTACTTATCAGGAAATAAAAATGTTAATATCCTTGCTCATCAAAGAACATTGTCCCAAACATTGATGGAACAACTGAGGGACGATAAAATATTACTGTATATGAATAAATGTCACAACTTCGTGCATTAAATATTAACTCCATCGTATTAAAATTTCGTACACATTTGTTACTCTAACTCAAAGAATCCAGATGGCCTTACGAATGTGGGTAGGGATGGGATATGTTCCAAGAAAACTGGTATATACTAATCTAAGATAATTATAGCAAAAATTACTCCGCAAGTGAAAGGGAACAAAAGAAAATAACCACAGATTTAGCAAATGGACAACTATAACAGGCAATTTTTTGGAAGTACATAATGGACAATATGCAGCGCACCAATGATAAAACACATTAGTTTCTTATCCAGCAAAGCATTTTCTTTAACCTCATCATTGTATTTTTTCTATTTGCATAGACAATCTTGGTTTATAAGTTCAGAAAATAAGTCGAGCTCTTCATCTAGCACAGAAGTACAAGAAAATAAAACCAAACATAGACCTTCAAATGTATATATATCGATTTAAGTTTTTTATTTTTAGGGTGGGAACAGCAGTTCAAATAGTATCCATGAACTTAAATAACCCACCTAAATAACCCAGAAAGAAGGAAGACACAGAATACAACTATACAAGTATGCAATACAAAAATTTCTCTTACCAGTGGTCTAGGAGTCGAGGGTGTCATAGGTATCAATTGCCTGGACTGCTTAATTGCCAATTCTTCAAGCCTCTGGTTCTTATCAGGTGGCTGCATGAGGTATTAACAAAACATGAACACAACAAATCTGTTTTTAACATCACCAAATAACTGCTCAAATACGTAATTAGAAAAATAAATTATGTACCTGAGTAGCAGCACGTACTTGTGCTGGGGCCTGTGACAATGCTTCAGCCATGTTAAGACTTGATGAACTAGGAGCTGCATACGATGGAGTCGAAATCATGCTGGCACTTTGCTGAACAGCTGAGTGACACATGCCATTGGTGGCAAGAGTAGCAGGCACCTCTGCTAAAGCGGAAGTCCATTTCTCACCACCAAGCAACCCTGAGTTGCAAATAGGTAAATTTTGAGCAGAAGAGCTCAGACCATGGGATGCTACTCTACTAAATCCGGTCACCGTTTGCTTATCATCAGTTCCAAGTGCTGGAAATTCCTTTTCAAAAGCAGCCTTCTGGGTTCCCCTGATATTACTACTCCCAAAACCATTGTCTTGAATAGCACTAGTTTTCAAGTTCTCTACTCTGGGAAGCAAAACGTCACCAGACTTTCTTGAAACCGATGATTGAGAAAGACACAAGGTACTCTTCTCAACTCTGCTTGTTATTATACTTCCCACTGGATCAGAATGATCACTATAGATGTCCCCAATTAGAGATTTTTCTTTTTCTCTTTCTTGGGTTTTGTCACGGTGACTCCTTGTAAAACTGCTGTATGGATGCTTCGCAGAACCATTACTAATTGAACTGATCTTAGAATTGAAAGATGACTTCCTATCCAAAAACCGTGGGCTATCCTTATCAGTAATGCTCCTAGAAGATCTGTTTCGCAGGGTGTGCGAGGGGGAAGAAACATCTGTAATAAAATGACAAAAAATCATCACAATCTCAACATCGATGATTGTATGAAAAACAAGATGGTGAATGGATAAGACAGAAAAGAAAAAAAATAGTACGTGAATTGTGGATTGAGGCACCACCAGCAAAGCTTCCTGTGCATCTCAACCATTCAGGAGCTAAAGTGGGTTCATTTCTTTCCATCAATACTTAGCATGATCAAATCACCCTAGAAGAAAACTCGACTTAATTCTATTCTCACCCTTTCAATGCCTTGTTTATACATCGTCCAGAAATGTTTTGTTTCTTCTTAACCAATTCTATCCAAAAATGATGTTCCCTGTCCTCAACGGGGTGTCAATAACCCCTAGAACACCATTTTTTCTCACCGCTTATGTAAATCAAAATGTCCTAATGCAGTCCAATGCACTTTGCATTCGTCGCCACTCAAATTTGAAATTTCCTTTCTTCTATATTTCTTCAGAATCCTTTCAGTAAACAACTACATAATCACCCAAGAATATCAACTTCCAGATGGATAAAAGCAGAGTCTCTACTCAAGATCCTCCTTCCCGTCAAAATTTCAAGTCCCTCACGAAAATAGAAACCCTAGAACCAACCACACCAACAGTGCAAAAGACAGTCGTTCTCTCACAAAATCAAACGTTTGTAGACCAGTAAATAACTGACAACCACGGAAAAAAAGCGTGGGGGGAGCACACAAAACCAAACCCTTTAACTCAAATTACCTAAAAAGGTTAATGTTTTGCAAAACCTACTTTTCCACAGCCAAAAATTCAAATAAAATGCATATCCAATGTGAAAAGGGTTAACAGGGAAGAGATAATTCTACATTAAAGTATAACCGAAAAAGGGATCCAAAAACGCAAACCGCTTCAATAACCGCCACACTAATTTATAGGTAAATAGGAATAAATTATACGGCAATAATGCAATTCCGGAGAAGCTTATATTAATTAATTAATACACGCGAGTTTAATCTGAGATGTTAGAGAAAATGTAGTCTCTACAGCCAGGAAGTGGCGTTTGAGAGAAATCTGTGTATGAAGATTCAGAATGGGTATATGCCAAAATTGTGTAATATGTGAAAACTAGGATAAATATAGAACCAGATGAGCGGGTTGGGGGATGAAGGGAGCAGTTATTGAAGGAATTTTTGTGTCAAAATTGAAAATGATATGATTATGCATTTATATGTGGGAATGCTAACGGCAATTTAGTATTGCCATTGAAAAAACAAATATTGCTTTTAAAATTAGTAGTTTATTTTCAAACGTGTTTGAATAATTTGTTGGAAGTACTTTATTCCATTAAAATATGTTTTAGAGAAAGACTTCCTGAAATTCTTTTACGAAAAGTAGAAGCAAATACTCAACCGAATATTCCTCTTATTGGACCATGCAACCCGTCAAAATCGAAAACTTAGGGGCTGTTCTTTTTGTGTTTCACTTTTGTATATTGAGTTTTGAATTTATTTTGGATTTTATGTTATGAGTGTCCATTTTGAGATTATTGAAAATGTATTCTTTTTGGTATTTTGAAAAATTATTTTAAAAACACTCAAAACGCGTTTTAAAAATTTTGGGTTGATTATAACTGAAAGCACCCAAAATGACAAATTTGTATTTTTGAGTTTTCTTTATAAATTTTTAACTTGTTTTCAAAAACGTATTTTCTAAAATAGGAAAGAGAACGTGTTTTCACTATTTTGAAAAATCGAATACAAAAAACGACTTGAAAATGGTAAAGAGAACATGCTCTAAAATATTCACTGGTTTGGCTAATCGAGTTGAATAATCTAGTCCAGGGGCTTGTGAAGCCTACACATAATCAAGCCGGTTTATAAAAGAAAGGTTTTGAAAAGTTTGTGCTCAGGCGATTCGCGGTTTGAATATGGTTACTCGTCAAGACTGGCAGAGTACGGCTTAGGGATGGAAATTGGCCTCGTGGCATAGTTTTAATAGGCCCAATACTTTTCAATTGGCGAGCTGACATATGATCCAAACGAGCTCATATGCCAGCTCTTTCGGCTTGGGCCTTGGCCCAGAACCAGACTGCACAAGCGTCGTGTCTCTGTTTTCCAGTCTGGCTGTTGTCCTTTACAAATTTATCAACGCTTTAGGCAAGTGGATATTTGTCTTTTTCAAAACCCCATATCTCATAAAATTGCAATTTGATTCAAAACAATGGCAGACAAGTTTATGCCCCTGTCTAGTACATGTTATCATTAATTTTTTAAATAAATTTTGATAAAAGTTAATGGAATATTTGGTCAAAAAATTATAGATTTTACGAAATATATAATTAAAATTAATTGTCGATTTTAACTTAAATTTTGATCAAAATTTTAAAAGGTATAGGATAAAACACGACAAACAAGAATTGAAATAAGATCATGTTTGAGCTTCCTTATTTAAAATTCTCATTTTTTAACTTCATTTTCAATCAAATATTTGCCCAATAAAATAAATTTAATCTAAAACTCAGATTTTCATTACTTTTTAACTATACATTCTTAAAAAAATCACCATTAAAAAATTTATTCTTCCAAAAAATAGAGATCAAACAAATCCGACAGAAGTTCCACAAAAGTATGACTCGAGATATACGTTCTGTGCACGCATGTTTAATTCTTTTATAATTTGAAAGAGTCAAAGTTAAGTCTCACTATCGAGTTTGGAAAATATCTTAAATATTGTGTCCACGTTTAAAATAGATTCATTTTAATTCATTTTTTATCACATATTTTTCGAGAAATTAGAATTTTTCCTATTTTTTAATTATATATTTTTTAAAAATTTATTTTTCGTAAAATTTATTCTTAAAAAATTTATATTACGGGCAAACATGATATTTTGATAATCGTTAAGAAAATAAAAAAGAATAAAAAGGAAATAAGGTCGCCAAATAAGACATTCAAAGTCTAGTCAGCAATCCAAGATGGTACCGCGTTTTCTCCTCCGACGCCTCTTCTTTACCAATACATTTTCCTTTTCCCCAATTTTTTGATACACGCACAGAAACGCGAATTTCGTAAACCCTAAACGATAATCTCGCGCACTACAAGACCCTGTAATTGAATTCCAAAATTGGAAAGAAACACGAACGAGTTTTCTGATATTTTTGCTATTTTTCGTACTCCAAATAAGCTTGGAATTCGTGTTTCAATACATGGATTTGACTCTCAATCATCACAATGCATCGCCTGCCAAAAATCTTCTTACATAGTTCTGAGCGTCGTAAAACCCGCTCGAAATCTGGCTCCACCTCTAGCACAAGCTCAAGTTCCAGTCCAAGCCGCCTAGCTGCGAAGCCGATTCCGAGACTCGAGCGGCTAAACGCCGTTAAAAACATTGACTATGAATACCTGCCATCAACTTCCTCGACTTCAGCACTATCGGCATCGTGTTCGTCGGAGGAATCTTTACGAGGGCGGTCGCGGGATTTGTGCAGCGGCCAAATGAGCTTACGAGTCGAAGGGATTGATGGGCAGTTTGAATTTATGTGTGAAACGCTGGGATTTTCTGGAATTGACGATTTCGGGATACCTGTTGAAGAATATGAGGCTATGAAGATCAGATCCTCTGTTGCTCCTAGTTCAATTAGTCAGAAAAATGAGGACGGTAATGTTAATATTCTTTCCAGTGGTAGTAATTTGAATTCAACAAATCAGAAAATCGAGGATTGTACTAGTAATGTAATTGAAATTTCCGGTCCTAGTTGTAATAAGGTTGTTGAGGTAATTAATCCAAAATTCGAGTGTAATGGAATTGAAGATTTGGTATTTTCAAATAGTGGTAGGTGTAGTAGTTTTAGTATTATTAGTAGAGGTGGCGATGATGGTCTATGTGAATTATCAAAGAGGCTAGAAAATAGTGCAAGGATAAGTAGTCTAGTTTTCAGTGATGGTAAATTGGGGGAAATGTGTAGAAATGGTATTAAGGGCGAGCGGCCACCAGTTCTGGCACCGCCACCTTCAATGTCATTGCCCTTGATTGACAATGAGTGCTCAACTTGGGATATTTTGAAATCATTTGCACCAGACAGTGATAAAAGCTTTTCAAGGTTTGAAAGAGGGTTTGGTTCAGAAGAGAACGAACAAGAGACTGAAGTAGTTGGTGGGAGGAGGGATGAGGACGAAGAGAATTATAGGAGGAAGAGAAGGATAATGATGAGAGAAGAAAATGGTGTGTTATCTGGGTCATGTTCATTTACCACAACTTCAAATGATGATGATTCTTCGAGCAGCACTACGGAGCCAACATCCTATGTATCACCCAATGGCAGATTTAAACGCATTATTGTGGACTGGCAGAAAGGGGATCTCTTGGGTCGTGGATCTTTTGGATCTGTTTATGAAGGAATTGCCGAGTAAGTGCAACTTCTTTTCACGCATTCTCCTGGGTGCTAACTTGCAATGAAATCGTTGAGCATGGATCCGTATTTATAGTATCCTCTTATTTTTAAAATTTTGAATTCCTATTCTTACTTAGCCCCTGTTTGGTGGCCATTTTTTTGAAAAAACATAGTTTTGAATGGTGAAGTTTTGGAGAATATGTGGGAAAAGTTTTGGTTTTATGTGTAGAATATTTTATTATGTAAATGTATGGTTGAAAATGAGTACGTAGAAAAAAGAGATTTAAAAGAATGGGGGACAAACATGGGCTTAATGTTTATTGACTGCATAAAATCTTCTGAACTCCTATTTCTTATTTATTTTGGCGGTAAAAAATCTAAAGAATTGTTCATCAAACAATGCAACTACGAAATTCTGTTAATATGATGTGCACTTTTCACTAAAATTGTGAAGTTAAAACTTTATCAATTAAGAAAGAAAAGTTATTAGCTTGGAAGATTTCTTTCCTTGCAATGGATTGGTTGCTTCCACGATAAAGGGGAAATAAAGAGCCACGATAAAGGGAAGATAAAGAGCTACTCTAGTGGTTCAGTGGATTCTAACTGATCCAGATAATGGTTGCTTTTACAGAACTATTTGTTCGGACAATAAATCTTTCAAATGTATTCTCTATAGTGGATGTTTTCTTTCATTTATTTGCGGTAAAAGATCCAAAGCATGGTGTTGAAAAGAACTAAAATATAGAGAAAGGAACCTTTCAATAATTAAGTGAAGATAAGTTCACTTATCCTGTAATATCGTTGCACAGTTCTCTACTGAAAGAATCATATTTTTAAAAAGCATTGCACTTGATCTTCAGTACACAAACTCTATGAAATGTATTTTCTATAATATGCTAAACATTTTTGTATATCTGCTTTTTCTGCAGTGATGGATTCTTTTTTGCTGCAAAGGAAGTATCTTTGCTTGATCAAGAGGATGAAGGAAAACAAAGGATCATCCAACTTGAACAGGTTTAGCTGCCAGAGCTTTGCTTATTTGTTCACTTGACTTCGCACCTGCTTCTAGACTCACTCTCTCAGTGGCTCTGTTAATTATTTGGTGTTAAAGTTCTCTTCCTTTTACCCCAACTCCTCAGTTCTTTAATCTGCATTTTCTTTTGACCCATTCAGGAAATTGCTCTTCTAAGTCAGTTTGAACACGAGAATATTGTCCAGTATTATGGTACGCAGAAGGTAATATTGTCTTGCCAATTAACTATTCATATTCTTTATTATATTTTTTGGGTGGAGTGTGGAGGTGGAGGATAGGCGTTTCTTGCTTTTAGCGTTAGTTTCCACCTGATATTTGTTTCTTCAACTTCGGTGGCACTATTATAAGATTCCATACTTCTCCTTTTGCAATAGAAAGGCTTCTTTTGCAAGATTCCTGGATTTTATTCACAGAAATATTAGAACTTGAAGTACTAGATATAGAGAAGTTTTTGTGTTGTCCACTAATTTTATTTTGTTGACAGAATTGAAGCTCACTGAAATTGAACCTTCCACTGAGCTTAACATTTTTTTTCTTCCTTCAGTTTTTCATTCACATCTTAATTTTCCTGAAGTATATTCTGTTTCAAATTTTATTAGAAAGCTTTTTTTTTTCCGTAGGTTGAATCACATCTTTACATCTTCCTTGAACTGGTTACTAAAGGATCCCTTCTGAGCCTTTACCAGAAGTACAACCTCCGAGATTCGCAGGTCTCTGCTTATACTAGACAGATTTTACACGGCTTGAAGTATCTGCATGACAAAAATGTGGTCCACAGGTGATTGAACCAACAACTCTGTATTTCTGGTTTTTCTGCTTTTAGTGATTTTGTTTATTTATTTATTTTTTGCTCTGTTCCAAAAAAATTGGTTATGTATTAAAAGATAATATATAAATTAACACGTTGTTTGATAAAAATTTAGCAAAAGTTTTATCAACTTTTCAACTGGTGAAACTTTAATTTTAATCACTCATGAGACCACAACTTTATCAATATTTTAATTTTATCAACTTTTATCAAAATCTGTTAAAACTTTTATAATCATAAATTTTCACACATTCATGTGTTGTATATTTGATTTGTATCTGCTTTTCTGACAGTTTTGAGTATTTGCAGAATTGCAATTACACTTCTTATGTGCATTTGAATATATAATTGTATTTATCGTTGAATTGTTTGTGCCATCACACATTCTCTCTGTAAAATTTTCTATCATTAAACTTTCCTTGGGGGCTGGGGAAGGGGGAGGAGCTACCTCTTTTATAGTTTATAGTAGATGATATTGTGGTGTATACTACAGTCAACAGGAGAAGGAAAAAAGAACGATGACTAAGTTACATTTTTGTGTAGGTCTTCTTCTTGAGTTCTCTTCAAATCTTTATTTTTATCCCATCATTTTTTGATATGTATAATTACTGACAGACGCTTTACTTACATCAAGCATATACACTAGAGATCAACCTGCATTATTTCCTTCTTGTGCTGCAATATGTAATTAACATAAGACCAATGAAACCTATGCATGTGAACCTGTAGGGGTATTTCTAGTATGCATTCTGTTGTTTAGTTTAAGGAACTGAAGTAGGATTAGCCATGTGCAGATTTCTTTCTCTAAACTTGGTGAGAATCACCAGCTATGAGCATGTTTTGCTAAGACTAAAGAAAAATGCTAAGTTACTCCTTTAAAAAGTACGGAAACAATTTTCTGTTTAAAGATTCTAAAAAAGAGTATCTGGGAAAAAAGCAACTTTAGAGCTTCAATCATGCCTATCTAAGCTTAGAAGTTTACTTTCTATGGGGACTTAGTCAAACATGATTATATGGTTCCAAATTGGCAGTTGATCGTAGTTAAAAATAGTTTAATATTTTCCAAAATGTGTTACATCTAAATTGCCTTTTCTTGGAAACTGATCAAATCGTGTCCTTCCTTTAGCAGGCTATATTGAAATTGACTAGTATCATGCTTGAAATTGTTCTTGAAGTCGAGTGATGATTTTGTTTTATATTTTCAAATAAAGCTTTGTAGAATTTGTTAGCTAATTGAACTGTCTCCAGGAAAATAGAGTCGAGTAATACAAAAGCATTTTAGTCAAAGGTTTTTATTACAGAACTAGAGAACTTTGTGTTAGGACACTGTTTTTATTTTTATAGGTAATCGAATAATTTTATTAATCAAAGAGGAATACACAGGAAGTGTATTATCAACTTAAACAAGAAAGAAAAGATATGAAGTTAGGCAGCCTCATTACTAGTTGCAGCATTAAACCAACTAAACAAAGTTAGATAAAAGAATTCTCTAATTTGGTCTGTGGTCCGAGTTTGGTCTTCAAAACATCGATTGTTCCTTTCACTCCACACACACCATATAATACATCCCGGCATAAGGTTCCATACAAGCTTGCTATCCTTATCACGAAACTTTCTCCTTCATGTCCGCAACACGTCCTCTATACATTAGGTAGTACCCAATCTGTATGTTGAGAAGCCAGAA
>CAIGRK010287843.1:0-20841 GCA_903798315.1 Fraxinus greggii | reverse complement strand
AGTCGTCCCAAGCCAATGACTGTCTTCTGGTCCACTGCTGCCCAGAGCATGACCAAGCGCCCAATGAAGGGAATGCTTACTGGCCCTGTTACCATTCTCAACTGGTCTTTTGTCCGAAATGACCAACCAAGGTATATAGGAACTACTCGATACCTTTCTGTCTATCACCCTTAGTTCTTTTATGGGAGAAATTGGATGGAACACCTTGGTCTGTTTTTCTCATGATTCAGAAGAAAGTCAACTTGATATTTTCTTGGTTTGCAGATTCGAAACTTGCTATCAGATTGCTTTGGCCATAAAGGACGAAGTCGAGGATCTTGAGAAGGCAGGCATTAATGTTATTCAAATTGATGAGGCCGCATTGAGAGAAGGGTTGCCTCTTAGGAAGGCTGAGCATGCTTTCTACTTGGACTGGGCAGTTCACTCTTTCAGAATTACCAACGTTGGAGTACAGGACACCACCCAGGTGATTTCCTTGTGTCCTTTCTCTTGCATTACCCATGATTCAAACTTTTTGTTTCTTTAATAAGGTTATTAATGAGATCATCTTTTGTGACCAACAGATCCACACCCACATGTGCTACTCAAACTTTAATGATATCATCCACTCTATCATCGACATGGATGCTGATGTCATCACCATTGAGAACTCTCGTTCTGATGAGAAGCTCCTTTCAGTCTTCCGTGAGGGAGTGAAGTACGGAGCTGGAATCGGACCTGGTGTATACGATATCCACTCCCCAAGGATTCCATCAACCGAAGAAATTGCCGATAGAATTAACAAGATGCTTGCTGTGCTCGAGACCAACATCTTGTGGGTCAACCCCGACTGTGGTCTCAAGACTCGCAAGTACACTGAAGTGAAGCCAGCACTCCAAAACATGGTGGCTGCTGCCAAGCTCCTCCGCACTGAGCTCGCCAGTGCCAAATGACTCGTTTATGGCTCAGCAGCAGTTTGAAATCTTGCCCCATTTATTGTTTTCTTACATTACAAGGAAATATTTCTAATGTTTCAATAATCGTGGTTCTTGATAAAGTTAAGTAGGTACTGTCTAGCCAATGGCTCTCTGCCTCTTTCCTTTTTTTTTTTCCCGCGTTTTTTGGTGTTCATTGCCATCAATTTGTTTGATATGCTCCTAGCTCTGATTAATGTACCTCATTGAACGAAAGTTGAAGAAATTCTTGAGATTGTGCAAACGCGTGCTTGTTCAGTAGTGTTTTTAAAAGTTTATAAGAGGACGTTTGGGTGCCATTTTTTTTGCTCATTATTAGAAAAAATATAATTGCTGCAAAGTGGAAGCTCAAAAAAGGGGCTAAGGCCTAAGTGGGGCTCATAAATGGTAACATTTCTTCTAAAAATAAAGTGAAGTGGCAACCAAATAAGTTCTGAGTTATGGATCCTAAGAGAAGTGTGAGCAATGTATGTATGTATAGAAAATACGGCTTAATCCGCTTACAAGCACTTGTAGACTTTGCCAAACATGAGTTGATCTACTTTTGGGCCGGCTACTCTGAAAACTTGGACATTACTGGACCTGGATCTTCGTGGGCCACGATTTCTTTCAGTAATAGACCATAAATCAAGAGAGTTTGCTAATAAATTTCAATAAAAACCTTTAAAATTTAGGCAACTTCAATAACTTATGAATTTATAAAAATTTAATTAATAAAATGATTTCAAAATATTTGGATGAATTTCAAGCTTAAAAACATACATAATAAACTCTTTTAAAAATTTCATCATTTTTAACGAGATTCTTATGGATTTCAAATTCAAAAAATTCACTAAAAATTTATAAGCGTTTAAAAATTCATTAAATTTTAGTTGAGGACACTTTTGTATATTGTCCATCATTGTGTAATATTCTATTCAATCAGTGTTGATCACAACAATCTCGATAAAAATATGTATCTGAAAATCTCACTATTGTTATCTTCAGCATATAATTTATAGAATTTGATCAGAAAACATGTGGTTATTATGTTTTCGTTTGGTAAAGATAATTTTTAACTCATTTTTTTCGAACTCACTTTTAACAAAGCATTTTTTTAATAAAATAATTTTGCAAACAGACCCATTACTTTTAAATCGTTCAATCTCCAAAAAAATAATCTTTTACAAAATATTTTATCAGAGAATTTATATCAAACAAGTCCTAAGAGTATTTCCAACCGACTCTATTATATAGAGCATAGTAAAAAAATTTATACACTTCAACATAACATTACTCTCTATTTTGACTCTTCATTTTACTTTTTTAAATAAACATGCATTGTTTTCTTATCTTTTTTTTTTTTAGGCAAAAATCATAATCTAAATTTTTATCAAAATCAAAGTCAATAGTTTATTTTAATTACATATTCAATGAATTCACAACTTTTTAATCATATATTTCATTAATTTTTATATTAAAATTTTTATTTCAAGACTTAATATATTTTTTATAAATATTATTGGTTAGATTAAAAATTCAGAGGTTAGATTCTCCAAACGTGCGGCTTACTGTACTTGAATATGGCTATGTTCCAATAAATCCATTTCCTAACCTAAAAGTCACCTAAATTCTTCAATTCAATTCTTGTTTCTCTCTTTGAGTGAAAATGTACAAATGCAAACTGCAAGAATTGTGCCAGAAGAGGGGTTGGAGTTTGCCAGAGTATACGACGGTAAGAGATGGCCCACACCATATCCCTCGATTCAAAGGTGTTGTGAACGTTAATGGGCAACCTTTCGAGACTCCAAATCAGTGCAAGTCTTCCAAAGAGGCTCAAAATCTGGTGGCACAAATTGCTTACCACCACTTTGTTGCCCAACTCTCTCAGTCTGGCCAACACGAGTACCTGCAGCCCTCCTCTTCTAGCTTTGCCGCTCATCCTCAGGCCGATGTTCAAGCTGTTGTTCCGATTCCGCCATGGGAGAAACCTTCAATAGCTGCTACAGTTCCTGGGGTTGCGCAAAGTGCTGCAGTTCCAGTTTCGGAAGCTCCTCCGGTAGCTGTAGCTCCATTTCTCCAGATTTCAGTTCCTGAACTTCCGCCGGATTTTGTAATTCCGCCACCACCCATGCCACCTGCTAGTAAGTTTTGTCTGTTTAGTTTAATGTTATATAATTTATGTCTATGCATT
Source organism: Fraxinus greggii (assembly GCA_903798315.1). NCBI lineage: Eukaryota > Viridiplantae > Streptophyta > Magnoliopsida > Lamiales > Oleaceae > Fraxinus > Fraxinus greggii. The sequence continues at coordinate 17,715 of CAIGRK010287843.1, read as the reverse complement.
GTTTTCGTGGGTATATGGAATTTGACGAATCAGATTTCTTCAAGTTTTTTTTCTGAGAAATGTAATTAGTAGGTTTTCTTTCTTTTTTTCTTTCCTTTATTTTTTTTTTTGGGTTCTGATTGATGAGGGCCTGTTTGGTTTATAGATTTGATAAAAGTGAATGAAATGAGTGGTTGAAAAGTAATGGTCCACGAAATGTTGGTTAAAATTAATTGTTGACATGAAACAGGGGCGAAATATGTTGTGTTGTACTTAGTGGGTCGATTTTTGTACGTTTCTATGTAGTGTGTGTTGGTCTGGTGTAGTTGGTTCGGGTATGTGCAAGTTTGTAAATCTGTACATGCATACTTGCATAAGAAGTATGTTTCACTCCTATTTTGTGTTGGTATGGACTTGCTTTGGCATCTTAATTAGACGACAAATAATTTACTTTTACTGGCCTACAATAGTGGAGCTTGGATCAAGTTCTTTTAGGACAGCATTAATTATGGATCCTTACAAATACAATTATGTTTAGGTCTCGTATTGATTGTCCTCAAACTCTATCGAGTTTTCTACAATGGATTTTCTACAACAACAAACTCAATTAAGGTGTTGGGCGTGCCCAACAGTTGCCCTTCCAGTGGGGAAATAGATTGAAAGAGTAATTGAACATGACTCGTTAATGATCCCTTTGAAATCCTGCATTGACTTTGGATTGATGGTGTAGATCATTTTGATCCTGAGTAATTTGGGTTGTAGATGATCTTGTTGAAAACCTGGATTAGCCATAGCATGAAGATGGAGATATTTTAATATTTTTAACTTTAAGTATCTTGGTTTGCTGTTGGTTCGAACCTAGTTTGAAGTTGGAGTTCGTATTTTTGCTTGCATAATTGGTAATCACGGTGAAAACTCGGATCAACTATAGTATGAAGTTGGGGGATCATTTTGATCATGAGTACCCCAGGATGTTGATGATCTTGTTGAAAACTTGGATCAGTCCTAGTGTTATGTTGGAGATCATTTTGATCCAAAGTATGCTGAACCGTCGATGGTACTGGTGAATATTGATATTGGTATTAGCTTTTCGCCAAGTAGTTGAATTGTTTGTCTCTTGGTGAAAAACTGAATAGATATTAGCATGAAAGTTGGGTAGTTTTGCTAATTGTTTTAAAAAGCACCCGATGTTTACCCTCTGGGACTCACCTCATGCAAGGCTTATGTCATGCGCTTGTAACTTACGTCTCGAGTGCCATTTGCTAGGTTTGTACCTCGACTTACTTAGGTAAAGGCCTCTCGCTCATTTGTCTTTTGTTTTGGTGTCTTTTACTATTGGCCACAGTTTTGAGTTGGATTTTTTATAGCCTAGAACATTTTAAGGGGTTTTATGGGCTATTTTTAACACAACCAACCCTAAAAACTTTAAAACAATTGCAAAAGTGATCAGAAAGCAAGTGTACCAACCTCCTACGACTAAGTTATAAACTCTGTCCCAAATGATTATATGGAAGACTTACAGGATTTTCTACTTCTACAATTATGTTACCTGGTTACTATTTGATCTATCTTATTTTTGTTGGCAAGTTAGACTTTTAATTTTGGTAAATTGTTTAATTTTGGATTTTCAAGATGGTTAATAGTTTATCATGAGCATATTTTTGTAGTTTTATATTTTTTGGAATTCTTTTATTGGTCTGTATGGAGGTTTACGCCTCAAAACGCCTAGAGGTTACTTATGCCACGGTCCTTGTTTGAGCATTTATAAACATTTGTCAGTAAGAACTTCTCCATGACCTCCAGTATTTGTACTTTGTGCAAGGATTTGTTTCCAGGGCATAATTTGCATATTTTTAGGTGCATTATCTTACCTTGATGGAGGGAGATTATGGGACTTGCAGTCGTGCTTACCCGTGGCCTCCTTTTCCTCTGCCCTGTTTGCCAAGCTTTTCTGTTTAAACTGGATGTGGGATCTTTAGAGTTACACTCGTTGAAGTTAAATCCTCAATTATTAATCAATTTTTCTATTCTACCTGGAGAAACATTTGGCACCTGTTTGACAACCATTAAAACAATTCTTCTTTTCTCAAACTCATTTTCAACCATACATTCTCACAATAAAATATTTTGCATATAAATTCAAAACATTTTCCTACTTTTTAATCATACATTCTCTAAAAAATCACTATTCTAAAACTCATTTCCCCAAAAAAATCATTTTAATGGTTGTCAAATAGATGCTTAGTGTTACTTCTAAAGATGGTTTTAAAGCTCATCACTTGTCATCATCTATGAACCCTCTTTCCCCACGAAATAAAAAAGTGAAAAGGGTATATAATGTTTAATTCAAGTGCTGAGATGTGGGCTTGTTTTTGATAATTCTTAAACTAAATTCTGAAGCAAGTTGCTGAATAGCGTGCTCTGCCCCATATTTATATTATGAGTGTGAGCATGATTTGATTTGCTTTAATAGTGTTGCACTCATGTTTGATCACAACTCTAATAATTAGTTTTTGCTTTTGTTATTATGTTTTTTGGTAGCTATTCATTTATAAGAATCACTGTTTCGGTAGGATGAACAATAAATAAATAAATATTTATATATATATATATATGACATTTCACTATAGGATTTGGAAATTTCATATAATATAGAATATTGAAACTTTTACATTGTTTGTGCAGGATTTCTTACCGCAAAAACTAAGTTGGATGTCCAACCTGCTAACAAAGAGATAATGCAGTCGAACTATGAAGATAATGCTCAGATTTCTCCGACGAATGTGGATGTCCAACCTGCCAACAAAGAGATAATGCAGACGAACTATCAAGATAATGCACAGATTTCTATGGTTAATACAAGTCTGATGCTTTCCAATGATAAGATTTCTAAGGGTTAGAAAAATAAATTTTTTTCCTTATTTTATTAGTTTAACTCTTTATTTAAAATCTCATAACTGTCAAATTTCTGGATTTTCTTAACTAAATGTTTTGTTTTGTTTTGTTCTTTTGGTGAAAAATTTATGGTTGACAATTCAATATGCATTGGGCCAATATCCATGTTAGATGACATGGAAGTGAACAACTTTATGACAAACTAATAAGGTTTGGTGTTCATGTTGGATAATGGAGTTGATATGTAAAGTTTAAGAAGCAAGAAACAAGATGACTTGTATAAAGCTCAGGCATGAACAAATGCCATATTTTTTATAGATACATTTGATGCCAAAATGAACCAAGATTTGAGAAGGTCCATAACTCATTCTTAATTAAAAAATCACTGTGTAAATTATTTAAATGATTAAAGAAACAATGCCAAGTCATGCTTAAACAATTATGAACAAGCTGGATATTAAATTATCGCAGAATTGTTACAATCAGGTCTTAGAGAGTTAAAAAAAAAATGTTGCTTAAATGGAGGAAGTGTGTTATATGCCTATTTATAAGAACAAAGAAGATACTCTAGATTGTACAAATTCAGAGGTATTAAGCTCATGACTCATGACCCATGCTATGAAATTGTTAGTGTGATGATTGATTACAAATAAAGGTGTAATTAAAAGATATCAGAGAATAAATTTGGCTTTAAGGGGAAAGATCTACAATGGAAGCCAATTTTGTGCTTAGGAGATTGATGATGAAGTATAGCAGAATGAAATTGCATATAATTTTTACTGATTGGAAAAATGTTTTATGATAGGGTGTCTAGGGATGGTCCATGGTGGGTGCCACATAGAAGGAATTTGTAATAGATGATCGATGTTCTTAAATCTATGCATGATAGGGCAGGTACTAGAGTGAGATATAGTGGTGGTTATGCTTTAAGTCCTTATCTCTTCACTTTAGTCATGTGCAATGTTACATTTTAAGAAGAGGTTATTTGATCTATGTTTGCTAATAGCATAGTTTTGGTTGATAAGACTAGCATGGGGTTATATCATAAGCTAGAAGTTTAAAGCAATAATTTGGAATCCAAATGGAAAAATTAAAGTATAACCAAGATATATGACATGCAATGTGATTTTAGTAATTCTCTTAAGCTATAATTTATGTTTCCAACTACTGTAAGTCACAATCTCATAAATGACTATAGTAAACATTGTAATGATTATTATCGCCTGCTGTTCTTCTTTATGCTACCGCTGTGTTGCACATATATGCTAATCTTCTTTATGTTGCAGATGTGTTGCACATATATAAAAACCGGTTGCAACAATATGCTCAAAAGAGAAGTCTTAGTTTGCCCGTGTATACTTACGAATTCGAAGGCCCTCCTCACGCTTGCCGCTATAAGTCAAGTGTCTCTTTGGATGGAAAAATATATGAAGCACCAACATTTTTTCCCACAATAAAAGATGCTGAACATGCAACAGCCAAAGTTGCTTGTCAAGCATTGTCAATTTTTGAGATTCAGGAGGCCAGTATTCAAATCAATTAATTTTTATATAGTTATCATTATTGATTTTTCGTTGTTGCATCACATTTATGCATTTTAATTACTTCAGGATAAAGGTTTGTACAAAAATCTTCTACAAGCAATGGCCCAGAAAAGAGGTCTCAAGTATCCGATATATGAGACGTCCCCAGCAGGTCCTCCTCACAAGCCTGTATTTGTGTCAAATGTGGTGGTAGGAAGTGACACTTTCCAAGGAGCTGAAGCCAAAACTAAAAAGCAGGCAGAGATGAATGCTGCTGAAGTGGCTTACATTGCGCTTACTAAGAGTAAGAAACTAATTATTTATTGGGTTTGAGTTTGTTCTAGTCTCTCAAAACAACTACTTCAATTATTCCTTTTTTTTTCTTATGTCTAACAATATGAAAGACTATCTTGCGTGAGTGATATGATGAAAAAAGCTTCTGGCTGATTACCCTTTCAGTACTTCACATGCTTTTTGAAAGTTAAACTTTATCTTGTTAAATTGAGTGGAAATTGTTGGATCTAAATTTTCTCATCATGGAAACCTGTGCAATGGTTTCTAATCTACAGTTAAGTTCTATGATAGCAAAGATATAGGCATATAGATCACTAATATATATGTACACACTTTGGAGCTGTGGCCACTCAATAAACTGAATAAAAAAACTTCAATCTTCATTTAACTTCCATGTTAACGAATGTGAACTCAATGTATAGTTCAGTCATACATATGCACATTGAAAATAAAATAAAATTTGGGAGTGTCTGCGTACTCCTTAAATGTTTATTCTGCGTACTCCTTAAATGTTTATTGGACTTTCTTGTTTTTACGATAAGTGTCCTGAAAAATATACTTTTACTATCTTCTTTTTCTACAATTTAAGAATTTTCCTTGGTTCCACTCAATTTTATATCTGTAATTTTTTTGTTGCATTGAATGTCATTTTATCTATTTGTTCTGGGATCACATTTTTGTGAGGTGGTGGTTCATGCCTTTGGCCCTTAGCATACCTATAGTTTTACCCGCCTTGTCAGTAGGCTATTTAGACATTGAGGAACCCAATATTTGTCTTTGTATAAGGGCCGTTTGGTATGACTTTGCTTTTGCTTCCTATAGAGAAGAGCTTTTGGAGAAATCTACCTTATTTTTTATTTGGAAACTAATTTTTAAAAGCACTTTCTATTCCTTAGAGGAAGCCATAATGGACCAACTTCTTCTAAAGCTCTTCTAAGTACCGGAACCACTTTCATAAAATTAGTACGGGTCCAAAAGCAGTTTTGGGGTCTCAAAAGTTCCTTTTGACTTTTCAAAAGCCATGCCAAACGAGCCCTAAAGTCAATACGCAAAATGTTGATACATGTAACCCTGTTGAGAGGGGAGACTAAACAATAAAGGTGATAAGTAAATAAGTTTTACTCGATATGATGCCCTAGCTAATGTTCTTTACAACTTGGTGTTTTTGGGATATGTTGAGATGGATAAAGATGTAAAGTTTTTGTATTCTTGGTTAGTTTAATGATCAGAAATTGATATAGAACATTTCTGTTAATTATAAGTATTTTCTGTTATAACTTTATGTCTAACTTCCCCCAAAAAAGCTCATGTTGAATATAATGTCCCCTATTATTCACATATTCTTCGCCACCTTTTATGTCAACATGTTGTATTTTGTGATTCTTCGCTAAAAAGTTGAAAATCAGGAGTGGAAAGAAAATATTATGCAGTGCTACAATCTTTTAAACAGAAGCTTTCCTGAATTAAAACTGTTGAATCAGAAATGCATATTACAACAATTAAGACGTCCTGGTTAACTATTGAATCCTTCTTTCTGTCAATTACTGACCTGGTCTTTCTGAAAACTTATTGCATTTACATCCTTGTATCTCAAGTCCTGTATTAAAAGATCTGCTGTAGAGCTTTTATTTCATGTGCAGTCTCCCTCATTCCATTCTTTTAAATTGTTCTTGATACGTAGAAATGTTACCCATATATAATTTAGCTCATGGGTTAATGTTGATGCATTGGCCTAATAGTAAACAGAGCTGATGTTCAAGATTTATATTTAGATTTCTGTTTTATTTTTTTGGGTGTGGTCAACAACAAATCTACTGTCTTCTCAGGTTCTCCAGAGAAGGGAGTCTTGGACGTCTCATCCAGCATGGAATCTACTGCTGCTAAGGATTCGAAAGTGAATATGCAGCCTACCGCCATACTCAAAGATGAAAATGATGCTAAAAATGAAGGTGAGAAACAAAGCCCTACAACTATTAATATACTCTTCCATATTGCGCTCTTTGTAATGCAAGTGTCAATAGGAATGCAGATCTACACTGCTCAAGCAAAATGGAAAGCAGAGGCTGTAGTTAATTCATTCTTATTTGCACAGTTTTACAGTATAGTGTTTCAGACACAGAAATTTTCTCCATGGATAAATATTTTGCATTTCTTACCAGTGCATGGATATATATGTTCTTGACAAGGCCACAAGGGGCTTGGGTAACCAATTTGCTGAAAAGGGCGAGAACGAGATTAAGATAAATTCAGTTTCTAAGAGAGACGAGTTTGGGAGGCCGCATGAGCATATAAATGAAACACTATGGGCCCCCGTGATACACTTATAGGATTAGATGGGATAGGATTGGGGAGGATAAGATTATGGAGGATAGGATAAAGGTGGATTGTTCTAATGTAGCATTTGTTGCTAGTATTAGAATGACGTACTATTGAAAAATTAAAAAAGTAATAAAATATTTTTTTATTTATAAGTAGTTTTTCTTAGTTGTACATAAATTTACTCATAAGTGATTTTTATTTATAACTAAATTTTTAACTTATAAGCTTATGCTAGTATTCGAATAATGTACAGGTATTGAAAAATTAATAAAATATTTTTTATTTATAAATGGTTTTTCTTACTTGTTCATAAATTTACTCACAAGTGATTTTTATTTATTAGCTTATAAGGGATTTTTATAACTCAAAAGTAAATATTTTAGTACATGTAAGTTTTTTATTTATAAGTGAATTTTTAACTTATAAGTAAAAACATACTTATAAGTGACTTTTTAAATTAGATGTATACTTTTTACTTATAAGTGAATGCTATTAAAAATTAACTGATATGTGAATAAATTTTGCTTTTTTGTTTTTGTAACATACTTAATGTGGAGAAATTTTATCATGTTATTGTGTGTTAACATGTGAGCGTGAGGACTGGGGTGGGGTAGAGTAGGGTGAGGGGTAGGGGGATTACAGTTCCTAACAGTAGCATGTAAGGGTGTGGTGGGGTGGAATTGGTGTATTTAAAACTTGTGTTAGTACATGACCAGATATTTATCCTGTCTCAATCCATCTATTTATAGGGATTAAATTTATCCAGATGGGTTAAGGTAGGACAACTTGACCAGATTAATTTAATCTGGGTACTATCTATGCCAAACTCCTGATACGATAAAAATTATCCTTATTCAGTATAAAACAGCTCACCCAACGCACCCTATATTCATATGTTTATATCGATATCTGGTTTTTGGTGATTTTTACAATTGAAAATTCCTCAGTAGACTTTTTGACATGCTGAATATATACAAAATGTAACGAGGCACTGAAATCATAATATTTCCGCCAAAGAGGAGAGTTTTGACCGTGATTTGAAGAGGAGATATGGGCGTTGAATGAAGTCTAATTTGTCAAATGATCGGCAGCACCTGTCATGAATTGTTCAATTGATGAATTGAAAGCTTGAAGTTGTGAATTTAGGCCAAGAAGTTCACAATCTCCTTAATTTGACTGTGATCTAGAGCACTGATTCCCCTCAACCTATGAAAAGTAGGTCACACAGGTCAAGCTAAGCTCTTAGACTAAGGAAAACTGAAGTGCAGTTTCAAGGATGGTTTGAAGATTATAAAGGTAAATTTGATGTTTGTAAAAGCTATTTACTGAATACAAAGATTTTAGTTCCTAGTACTTGATACTCTCTGGTGACTAGTTTAAGAAAGGGATTGCGCATTAGGTGGTAAAGTTACAGTTGTGGTTCGATGTGATTTATCGTGCTCATATTCATCCAAGATGTGGGTATTTTCTTCTCAAATAGACTACTAAGATTTCATTAATCTCATGAGGAGGCCAGTACTGGCGTAATCACATATATTGGTTGTTGGATTAAGGTTTTGATAGGTAAGTTTGCCTTGAACTGTCCATCGGAGGATGATGACCCGTGTCACTCTTTTATCCATCAGCTTAAAATGTCTTTTATGATTATGCTTTTTCTAGTCGACAACTGGTCTTATATATTTCTCTGCTTCTTGTACAAGATCCCATGTGAAATTTCTTAGATCTGCCAATGATTCTCGGCTTTTATGTCCTGTATCAAGTTGTTTTCCTTGCTTACCTATCTGGTGATGTACGTTTGCATGTGATCATTATGAAGTTTCCACACTGCAGTGTGTCCACATTCGACTGTATGTCTGTGAATGTTCATATTCATTAGTTATTTACATTTTTACTTCTCATTTTAGACAATTTATCAATTACTTCAGTTTGTCTTAATCTCCAGAAGGCAAGGTAGATGCTAAAAGACAAAAGACTTCATCTGAGAATGTGAATGCTGATATGACAGGTTCATCGACTCATAATTCTTCACTTCACGGGGCATCTTCAGCTTCTACACCTGTTGAGCATCCAGTTGTCATTGAATCTGTTACTAAGCAGTCGGTTGAAGGCACACTCCCACCTCATAGGAAGACAGTGGTTTTTCCACGCAGCATAAACATGCCAATCCCTGATAGTGCCACTGTGATGTCCTATAGTGATGATCAATGGGTCGCGTATAAATTGGGATGAATCAGTAACTACATGCGTCTACATTTGGCGCTGCTTTGTCGAAAACTGTTAGCTATGCTTTCTTCTAGGATTGTGTGTGTTGACTTATTAGCTGAACTGCAGATAATGTATGCTAATGTTCTATTTATTCCAGATTAATGATGTGCAGATTTTGACAGCCACTTGGGTTGTCCTAATCCAATATGAATATTAGCTGATTATAATCGAAAAATATGGTAAATGGTTACAATTTATGGTACTCTCAATTTTAAAACCCGTCAATCTTGGTTAACAATTTGAACTGCTTAAAAGAGTTTTACAAAGACGAGACATTTACAAGAACATGTAATAAACTGATGTCAATTGTCATTTCTGCAGAAATTTTCTAGAACCTCTAATGTGAGCTTTTTGCATTCTGGCCATGCGGGCAACACCTTATCAGCACCATCTTGGTTCTGCTAAATGCTTCCATCAATCTGTAAGACTAATAATGACTATATGAGGATTTATGGTCGACTGCCAGAATGGTAAATGCCTTGAAAAAGGGTGAACAGTTGCCTCTGAGAAGAGGTTTAGCGAGATCAACTGGAGAACTTTTCCCCGAAATGCTTTGATTAGAAATTTCAGACGGCAAACAGGGTGGTGAAGTAAACAAAATGACCCGTATTTCATACAAGTAGATATACAAGGATAGCAGGTTATATTTCGAGCGTCTAGCTAATGAGACAAGATTTATTATCAGAGTCCTTGAAAGATGTTGAGTTTACTTACATCTAGGATGTATACTATTGTTCCAGTAGCAAGGAGCTTGTTCCCTCGTCTGGAAACAAGGAAAATTGACAGAAAAACCGTAGATTTTATAGCATTAAATGAGAGTTACAGGAAGACTACATATCTTGTATGTACTTTGGACTCCCAAAAATATAATAAATTCTAGGTTATCACGCGAAGAATTTATATGACAAGTTAATGAATAATTTATATGACAAGTTAGGGCCCATTTTGCAAGGCTTTCGATTCTTGTAGAAGTGCTTCATGAGGAAACTACCTTATGCTAGCTTGCTCTAAATGATCTTCTAGTCGGACAAAAATACTTTTTAGAAAATTATACAAACAGTATCAAAAGAAGTTTATTAGTCTCAAAATGCAGTTTTTGACTTTTTTAAAGACTTGTCAAACGAGTCCTTAATTTTTCATTTTTCTTCTCTATATGTTTTAGGGATGCAGGTTCGGGTGGGGATAGTCGAGTTGCATTCTGTATGGGCATTACAAGAACAAAGTCTCCCTGAATTTCAAAAGGTCACTTATGAGCTCTAGTATTACTTTTCGCACAGTTGATGATATTCATTTGATATAGAAAACAGGTAGCTGAAAATCAACTCTGATAAAAGCTAGAGTTCTCACAAAGAGGCATTTAACAAAGCTGGATTACCCGACCCCGCTCAAATCCTTAAACCCTGAAGAGGACAAACCTCAATAGAAGAGAAGTCATTCTAGCATAAACTACAATAACTTACACCAAATACATATCTGACAGCGATCAAGCTGTAAAAGAGTACAAGAATATGAACTTTAGAAGAGCAGCAACTGTATCGATGAAAAGTAACGGATTACAGTAGAAAAGAAATAACATATAGCCTTTAGAGAGGGCTAGCACTTTACTCTTTCATACTACTAACTAGAAAATTATTCCCTATTACTGACGGTGGTCACTTATTTATAGCCTATGTGTAACTAATCGTCCCCTCAGCCTGCCACTATAATAGAATTTGTTGCTGCTCCTCCTTCTCCATTCTTCTTGATCCTTATAGAATAAGTATATTGGTTTTCAGGCCTAACAATATCATGATGAGAAAAGTAACCGAAAGGATTAAACAGCATAATTCCGTACCTGCAAATTACCAGGATAATTTTCCCTCCCATAGATTGATTCTGTGTAGTACGGAGAAAAAATATGCATGTCAGTTTTTGGACATTCTAGAAAAGTCAAATATGTACATGACAGAAGCTTACCAGATGCATCAGCATAATCTGGCACTTGTTGATGACGGTAGGGAAAAGATGTCATCCCAACAGGACCAACACCGGGGGACAAAGCACTGAACTTAGAAAATAAGAAAATATCTTCAGAGAAATAATGCACTAGCAGACACTAACCACTTCATAGCTAGAATCAGATAGGAAATATTCGTTGTGGCTGAAGAAAATAAAAACCTTGGGCCTGAAATTGGATAATAGAATTCAGTGCATGCTCGAGGAAACTCTGTGGGATCTGGATAAAGGGGATCATGTCCCTGCATAAGTGGATATGGGGTTCTTTTAATTATGCATATAGCATATATGGCTAAGCAGTTTGCATACAGTTATGCATAAAGTTATTCACATAAGTAGCCCCCGTCTCCAAAATAAAAAGAACTCCACAATTTAAAACCCCTAGAGGCTAAAATTATAACATTCTTGGTATGTGATCACTAAAATGCAACTAAATATGAAAGGCCTTGAGCGTGCCTTGGCACAATAATTGCGAAGACCAATTTCAGCTTCTGACATGAAGACAAGAATAATGGAAATCCAATCTTGTGAAGCAAAGTTTTCAAGTAGCATTGAGAAGTGAAGAGCTCACTACACAATTGGTTTGGCACCATCTTTTGGACTAGAATCATCGTTTATAAAACCCTTCTTGGAAGTTTGGTTATCCCCATTAATATGTAGTTAGGTAACCACAAAATGAAACTAGAAAGCCATTTGCGAAAAATTTCGCACGATATTTTGCAAGCCTCGTGGAAAGCACAGGTGTTGATATCCACATCTTCACTAGGCATTCTGGGCCGTTACCAAGAATAAAAGATAAAAAACTAAAAATTAGGTTAAACTTTAGGAGTAGTTTGCATTTACAGGAGCTGAACTTCACAAGTGAAAGGCATTAGCATCATAAAGGTGTCATCACAATGAGTTCATGGACATGATCATTGAGATTATAATAATATGTAACCAGATCCATTTAATAAAATTAACATCAGTGAGAGATGACAGCAAAAACTCTGAAGTCAACACCTATTACAATACTAGTAAAATTCAAAATGCATATGCAGAAAAACACAGAAAAAATGCCTATGGCCGGACTACAAGGAATCTGCTTCCTATTTATTGGTCAAATATCGATGATCGTAGGGTAAATTTGATGTTGGAGAGCTACTGATGAAAAGAAGTGAATCAGTCATAAAAATGCTAAAGAAGAAGAATTATAAAAGATCAGGGACTTAATTGTAAATTTCTAAAACTTGATTATGACCAAGGATAGACAATTGAAGAGGACACGGATAAATTTTTTATGCAATTAAAGTTATAGGACTCGTAGGAAATATAGAAGGGGACTTGAGCTAAAAAGAAGAAGAAATCAGGGATCAAAGTAAAAGCAAAACAAAAATTAACACATTGTGATTGTAATTTTCATCTGTTGGTTTCCTTTAGGCAGTTTAGCAAAGCCATGCGATCCCATAATTCATTCCGACCAAAAAAAAAAAATTGTATTTGGCTTTTCGACTCGAACTTTTTTTTGAAATGCAATTCAGATTCAATTTTAACATGCTTTAGAAACTAAATTTCGAGTTATCAAGCTTTAGAGAGAGAACAAGAGGAAGTTACAAGAATACATATTTTCGACACGCGATTAGAAGATTATTGCTTGAATTTGGAGCAAAGAAGAAGAAAGTGGAAGGAGATTAGTCAAGAAGGATCATGTCGTTGTCTTTGGGGTTATTCTTCTTGTACATAGGGGGCACTATGCGTCCATTGATATTGTTGAAAGAGTAATGCTATGTGTACATAGATTAATATACAGCGTGGTGTCCACCTCACTCACATTATGTACACCCCTGTGTATTAATCTATGTACATGTAGATTAATCCTTGTTGAAATATACAAAGGGAATCCAAAATCTTAATGTTCGTTGTTAATCGAGTTTATAAACATCTCTTACTTGTTATTAACTTAACTTTTAGATAATTCCGGGTTAATTAGTCGCCAACCATATTGTTATATTCAATTAGAGTTAATATTAATTAAAATCGAATTAAATAGTTGATTCTCGTGGGAACAATATTTTACTCTTTATTTCTTGACTATAATACTGTACATTTACGGAATTTTTGCGATCACTATGCTTCAGTGGGGGAATGAATATCACAAGTAGAAAAACGTTTTTTTGAAAAATTGTAAATTTTCCATGGCCAAGTTGCAAAATGTGCAACTCTTTAAGAAAATAAAAATAAAAAAACTTGTGGCATTATCCAAACAAACCCCAGGTTTAGGAAGGGCAATATGGACACTTCCACTAACGACAACAGCAACAGCAGTTGGCATCTTTAATAACAACAAGCAAAGTAAATATTATCGATTAATTCTTAATAACAAAATCGAAATTTAAGTATAAAGCAAAAGTGATTTTTCTACTATCTCCTGCAAAATGTATATACACAATGACACGAAAATTGAATTCGCAGGCAATGCAGGTAAAGTTGTTAATACTATGTTATATATTTGATTTATTGAGGTGAATGATTGTTGCTAAAATTGGTATGATTTGTTATCTAATTTTGGTAGACAAGAACCGTACAACTACAGCGAGTATCAGATCTAGCAAGTGAAAGGGAAATCCAAGAGTTTTTCTCTTTTTCTGGTGAAATTGAAAACATTGAGATCCGCAGGCACGCTGTTAATTTTCTTCTTCATTTACAGATGTTATTTTATTATAATTGTTTATTTATGTGTGTGAATAATAATAATAGTATTGATTTTTGAATATTTGCAGAGAGCCAGGGCAGTCAAAGACTGCATTTGTGGCTTTCAAAGATCCAAAAGCCCTCGAAATTGCTCTGTTGTTGTCGGTAATTTCTTGGGCCTTTTTATTTTTGTTTATTGTTAATAGTCCTTTATTTTTATAGTAGTAACAAGTTTAGCACTATATGATTATGTGGAAGTACGCTATGATATGATGATCCAGAGAAACGTTAAGACTATATGATTCTCTGACAATTTATTAATTTTTGTTTTTGTTAATGCTGAATGCATAAATACAAATAATTAGAGAAGTTTTTTTCCACAAATAGAGCGATACACGCCATACTTACACATTAAATTAGGAGTAATATGGCAGATAATAATAAATTGAATCGCAAGACATTATTATTGTTGTAGGAGCTACGCAGCCTATACACAAGCTTTCAGTATGATGTTTAAAATCCAGAATGGGTTAACAATGGTTTAATTTCACATTCGAATTAAAAAACACATTGCCCTGGTGCTTTCCTACTTGAAGATCAAGTTATGGGAAGATGCCGCCAATATGCCTTACTGTATTGAGGACTAGTCCATCTCTAAAATGTTACGTTAAAAGCTATAGACGATCATTTAAATTGTTATGGCATTGTAAATTTGAGAACAATTATCATATGAGATCTTAAATCTTCATTTTGTTGATTGAAATGGAATTGGTAATGTCAGCATCTTGTATGGGTTGACATGTGAGGAAAATTGGTTCTAGAGATTGAAAACACTGCCGATTGTGTGCATTTGCAGGGAGCAACAGTTGTCGACCAGATTGTTACTATAGTGGCCGCAGAAAACTATATAGCACAACCTTTGGTTCGGGTAAACTACGTACAACTTCAAAAGTTTTTTCCACGCCATTAATTAAATCTAACTCTGTGATGTTGTGTATTTAGGAAGTAAGGATTGTTGTCAGGAAAATACTTCTCCAGTAGCCGAGGTAATCAAATATAATGAATGGGCCTTATGTCTCCAATAATTATCAGTATGGGATATCTTTTAAGTGACAAATTTTAACTAGTTCTGATTCCATAGGCTCCTGCTGATGCTATAGAAATGATGGAAGTAGGAAGTAGGAAGTAGGCTAAATATTCTTATATCCATACTTGTAATGGTTGATGGTGAAAGATAATTAAGCTCATCTCTCCGTTACAGGATATTGATATCTGATTGTTACAATTCTCTATATCTGATACCAGGGAAAAACAAGTCCAACTAATGGGAGCGTATATATTAGTAAAGCGCAAGATGCTGTCTCGAGTATGATTGCAAAAGGTTCAGCTATGAGACAAGATGCCGTGGATAAAGCTAAAGCATTCGATGAGAAGCATCGGCTGACAGCCAATGCATGTGCCCGAGTGAATTCTTTTGACCGCAGAGTTGGCCTGACAGAAAAACTCACTGTTGGAATTACAGTTGTAAATGAGAAAGTTAAATATGTGGATCAAAGATATCAACTGTCCGATAAAACTGTAGCAGCTCTGATAGCAGGAGAGAGGAAATTAAATGACACTGGATCAGCTGTCAAATCTAACAGGTTTGGTATTCTTCCTAGTGTCTGTAATTTGTCCTTATGTTTGTCTCTGTCTTTGACTAAGAAAGCAATTCCCTATTCATCATGCTTTTGTTTTTATCTGGACGTGTACATGTTTATCTGATGGCTTTTGATTTCTATTTAAACAAGCAAGTTTCAGACAAGAAATCTCTACATTTTTTGTCTTTCCTTTTCAACACGAGGAGATTTTTTTCTGTTTATTAGATTTTTAGCGACACTGTAAAACTATGAATCAAGGATTTGTGGAACGTTGACTGTTGACTTGGTGTATGTCCCACTTGGCTGGCAACTGGACTGCATAATTTGAGTTTTGTTCGGTTAAAATCCATGAAATTGACTATTTGGAATGATCAGGTATGTGACTTCTGGAGCAGCTTGGCTGAATGGTGCTTTCAATATAGTAGCAAAGGCTGGACAGGTAGCCGGTACAAAAACTAAAATGAAATGGAATTTAGCATTATCTAATTTGACTGCAAAGGTTCGTGTTCTGGCCCACTTTTTGTTTGGTTATTGTGAAGGTTTCTGTGGCAATAAAAAGAAAGGAAATAAGAACAGAACAGGAATTTTGGAAGATGCACAAAATCTTTGGATTAATTTGCTTCTCTTGGATTCTATCTGCAGAAATATGTTCTTTATGTCTCGAAGAAAAAAAACATTTGTTTTCATTTTTCAAAAACAACATTGTTACTAATGAACACTTTCATGAAAAAAAAAAATCATTTCTTCTTTACGTTTTTCCAAGAAATATTGTTACTAATGAATTTAACATTTTAAGCTTTTTTAATTTGATTGTGCCAAGACATGTGACCTTAGCTGCCAATCTGCCAGTCTCCCTAACTGTCTGATGTTCAACGAGTCTTGTTCTGCGTATTTATTTTTGAGGCGTGCTTCTGGGCCAGGCTCAAAGCCAGGCCCAGAAACGGGGGGCGATGTCGCCCCTTATTGTAGCCAGCCCCCCTCCACCGCCCCCCTCTCTCTCGGCCTGGCTTTGAGCCTGGCCAAGAAGGGTTTTCCTTTATATTTAGTCCTAGTCACAAAGCTACCTTCTGCTCCTGTGCAGGATCGTCCTATAGCTCCATAAAACCAGACGATCGAAGCCACATAAGAATGCTTGTTCTTAGTCCGACAGTCTCTTTGAGAATGATTTAGAATGGATTGGACAACGTGGTACAATTCTCTGTCAATAAACCCGCTAAAGTCGATTGTATTTAGACTACAATTCATTCCATTATTTTGATTTGTTTGACTTTGTTTCCCAAGAATAGTCTTGTGTGTCTTGCTTCTCCTTAACTAGTCCGGGTGTAACGTTTTGCAATGGAGAAAAATGAATTCGTATATGGCATTGCATTAATCTTTCTGCAATCCAACACTCCAAACTCGTGCAGTTATGGGGAACTTCATTGGTTCAAAAACAATAAATTCTTTTGTTTCACTCAATTAATCCAGCATATGGGAATGTATTAAGTGGTACATTATAAGACTGTCCTGATAGTACTATAGATCGTAATTTTTCTAGCATCTTTTTATTTCAGTCGAATGTCAGAGTCTTTTGACATGTAAGAACGTATGGTTAAAGAGTTGTGGATTCTTTGAAACGTGTGGTTGAAATGAAGTTTGACCAATTAAAAATCGTTTATAATTTATCATAACGGAGGCTTAGATCTTACAACATAATGTTATCATCTTTTTAAAGTTGTGATTTGTAGGACTGATGTTCGTTAATTGTCAGGAATTATTCTATATTTCTTCCAATATATTATTCATTTCAGTTTTAAACTACCAAATGAGTCATTTGAAGCTGTACATAACAATCACTATCAGCCTCTTGATTTGATTGTTGAAGAAGCCAAGGCTACGAAGAAGTGATCTGGCCATTTCATGTGCATCCAAATTATTTATTTTGAGGTTTTGCTTTTGAGTTTTGTATCATTAGTTGGCATTGAATTGTCACCTTGTCCAGGCTACGAAAAGGGTTTCTTTAATGTTCATTGTTTGTCAACCATATTATATTATATTAATGTTTCGTGTTTATCATTTCTTGTGTTTGACCCAAGAAATTTGTATGGCTTATGCCACTTTATAGTTTAAGAGTTTGTTTGGGAGTGATTAAAATC
>CAIGRK010287689.1:0-27471 GCA_903798315.1 Fraxinus greggii | reverse complement strand
AATGGATACAGGGTTTTGATCCTCGACTAACTGTAAATCATTTCTTATAGTCCTAGATGCTAATCTAGTTGGGAAATTTTAAATGGTGAAATATACAGTTCAATGCAATCCTGTTGATTCATTTATAAAATCGTGTATAGCAGAAGAATAACCTTTTTCCATATATAGATAGATCTTATTATGCTGGTCAATGGTTCAATAGTTTATTGTCATTCAAGTTCTGTAATTGACNTATCAAACTTCGATTTTCTGCCATTTGGCGGATAAACACTGGATATTGACCAAGTGCATAAAAAAGTTTCAGAAATCATCATGCTCATTAGAATGGATACAGGGTTGTGATCCTCGACTAACTGTAAATCATTTCTTATAGTCCTAGATGCTAATCTAGTTGGGAAATTTTAAATGGTGAAATATACAGTTCAATGCAATCCTGTTGATTCATTTATAAAATCGTGTATAGCAGAAGAATAACCTTTTTCCATATATAGATAGATCTTATTATGCTGGTCAATGGTTCAATAGTTTATTGTCATTCAAGTTCTGTAATTGACATGAGCCAACTGGCAGTAGAATCTGTTGAATATTTGGCTTAAATAACCTTTATTTTGTTGATTGATTACCTTTTTGGTTCTACTATTATAAAAACAAAGCAGAAATGTTGATAATTTTCGTAACATGCTCAAAAATTCTTGAAAATTATATGATTGCACAATTACAATTACCCATTTAAGTCAATAATTGCTCCCTGATCCACATCCATAACTTAGACAAATTTAATAGATATTACACTCCTAACATTATATTTTTTGGATGCCCATTCCAAATACCCTTGAGCAAATGTGTTGTTCATCTTCTTGTTGCTGCTGCTGAATGTCACAGAATATGACAGTTTCTGGTTCACATTTGTAAAATAAAGCTGGTTTGGTTTTACGGTAATGCTCACTCCTTGTGGTGCAACAACCTTGACAGCATATGATGAATATGGCTCGCCAACATTTGTAACTGTCCTTGTGAAAGTTTGATATTGTCCAAGTGCAACAGAAAATGTTGGATAATTTAGCTGTGCTTCAGGGATTTTTTCTGTGCAATGGACTGATCTATGTGCAATTATCCCAACTTGTTCGTCTGTATAGCCTAAGCCGCATAAGTATGGGATATAGTCGTCAGGTTCAATGTCATAAATGAGCCCGGGATAATTTGCCTTAGATGGATTCACGTGGCCAGCGCCAGTTGAGAGAACATCAGCTGGTTGAAGAGTTTCATCAACTATTGCTGCGCCTTTAAGATTCATCAGATCAGCTGATGTCATTATAGCAGATTTGATTGCAGCTGGAGACCAGTCGGGGTGTGAGCTTTTGAGCAACGCCGCAATCCCACTAAGGTGAGGGCACGACATTGACGTGCCTGATTCAATGTTAAAGGTCAATTTCGTGTTCGTATTACTATCTAGAGCAAAAGGCCATGCTGCGAGGATGTTTACTCCCGGTCCAATGATATCGGGTTTTAGAATTCCGGGACTCGCTAAACTAGGGCCCCGTGAGGAAAATGAGGCAACTGCTGGAGCCAAAGGGTCTCCGATTATGGTCCCTTTGAATAAGAGTCCGGCCACTGGAGAATTCGTCGAATTTATATAGGCCTTGATCTTCAATCCTGCAGCATAACTCACATGTGTTGCAGGGAGGACATGAGCATCAGCTGAAGTGCTGAATCCATCAGATTCTAGATTTGCTAGTATCATTCCAGCCCCACCTGCATTTTTCACTACCCGTCCTTTGTCCAATCTTGCTATACCTCCTCCCCTGTCACACATTACAATCTTTCCTTTGACATCAATACCTGCCAAGGATCCATTTGCACAAAATGCAGAGTCTTGCTTACCATTGGAACCGGCATAAACAAGTGGCATCAGAGTAGAAGGAAATTCCTTTGGCTGGAAAACAGATTCACCATCAAAAGTTTCTCCATTTCCTAATTTTGCTGTGGCTCTGATGCTTCTGTCAATGTTGCTCGCTCCAACTGTAAGAATCCATGGGGCCTCATTTGACATAGTTTCCGTGAAAGGGCCGGAGTTTCCTGCTGCACAGCTTACGAATATCCGTTTCTGAATAGCTGCAAATGATGCTACTGCCGTGTTATCTTGGAAAAACGGAACTGACTCCTGACCGATGGAGATGGAGAGTACATCAACGCCATCTTCAACAGCTGCATCAAGCCCAGCTAATATATCACTTTCAGGGCAGTCGGGGCCAAAACACACCTGGTATGTTATGACATTAAAGAAGTAAAAGTAGTTAAATCTTATTCATTATATTGTTGAGTCCTATTGTATACGGCGTACCAATCATGCTCACCTTGTATATTGCCAGGTGAGCTTGAGGTGCCATTCCAACTGCAGTGCCATAAGCATTGCCAAGGACGCTAGCCCCACTGACAAATCCACCTGCAGCGGTACTAGCTGTATGGGTCCCATGACCATCATCATCGAGCGGTGGCTCGTCATTTATTTTCGAGGTGTTAGCCGCAAGGTTAAACGACCTCGCTCCAATTAGTTTGTTATTACACTCTGATACCTTAAACTCACATTTCCCCTTCCATTTAGCCGGTGGAGGCGGCATCCCTTCACTGCTAAACGAAGGATGGCTCGGGAAAATTCCGGTATCCAGCACTCCTATAATAACTCCCTTGCCAAAATTTGATTGTTTCCATAATCCCGTTTCTTGATGTAATCCTAGGAAACTAGGAGTATGTGTTGTCAGTGGATGCAACACCCTTTCTTGATGTGCTGAAATGAAACCATCCTTTTGTTTCATGGCTTCGATTTCCTTTTCTGTTAGTCTTACCGAGAAACCACTGATCACGTTTTGGTACGAGTAAAGTAATCGCTCCTGGTCATGATTAGAGTCGGCAAAGGTACTGGGAAGAAATGACATATGATAGTTTTTCGTTTCGTCTGATAGGGAGAAAATGTGACCTTCTGGTTTTTTCACATGGACAATATATGTTTTTAACTCACTAGATGGAAATGCATTGGCATAGGAAAGCACATGGAAGCAAATAGAGAGGAAAATAAGAGCAAAAAATGTGAAAACTTCCATTGAAGATAAATGTGGAGTTTTGTGTACTGGTAACTGGTTGATGAACCAATATATATAAGGTCAGGACATGCCTAAAGAAGGCATGGCCGCATGGCCGGCAAATTGTTGGTACAATCATTTGCATTAGGACAAATTTTCCAAAACTACCTTTTTTTCAAAATAGTCAAAATCGAACTCAACCCGAACAAAACCAATAGCAGGTTTCACCGTGAGCTTCCTTTCATCCTCAACTCCATTACTCAATCTGGCTAGGTTGGTACAAAGAGGTAATATTCTATATGCTCTTTAGGCGGCAGTTTACACATATACTAGTGGATTTGAATGAAGTTTATGCATAGATGTTACTAAAGAAGGAAGGCGGCAGTTTACACATATACTAGTGGATTTGAATGAAGTTTATGCATACATGTTACTAAAGAAGGACAAATAGGTTATTTTTTAAAATTGCGGTTCTTGTTTGGTATAGGGTGGATGTCCATTGGCCCTTTCAAATTAATCTCTTGCAAATTGCTCGAGTAGGGTGGATCTACGAGCTCAAGATCCAACCCAACACAATGTCGAGTAAGCCTCTAAAGCACCCCAATGCGTCCAAGTATCCCAACCCGAATTTAGTTAACCCACAAAGTCTAATACGATTAGTCGATAATGTAAGGTGTCTATGAATAGAAGAATGTAAAGTGATTTTTTCTTCATTTCCTTCAAATGTGGGTCAGTTTTAAATATTTTTGAAAAATTCCAACACTACGAGAGTACTGAAAGCGTATTTGACATATATTACATAAAAAGAAAACAATGATGGAAAATATGTCATTCTTAAGCTTCTTGAACTTGTATTCATCTATCTGCTTCTAATTCGACAAAGTGCCAAAGACAGCTGAAAGAACAAGTATATATTTGCCTTGGTCACACTCCCAAAACTAAGATGCTATTTTGTATCTTGTGTTTTGTCCAATTTTTCTGAAGACTGGATCAAATTGGTGAGTTCGACTCGAAAATGTGAGAATAGGTCCGGAAATTGGTTCAAAATAATTGTTAAAGAGTTCAATCATGACATACTATTTTATGAATATTCTTTACAGTATATAGTATAATCTTGGTACATTTCTTATTTTTTTTAAGTGAATGTTGATTATTTGTAGGCTTAGCCAAATGTGCTGTTTGGCCGTGCTTAAAAAAACTTTATCTAGAAAAATAATTGAAAAATTCATTTTTCAGCAGGACCAAAAGGATTGCCTTCTTTCATAAAAAACAAAGAAGAAGAAGAAGAAGAAGAAGAAGAATAAAATAGGTTAATTTCTAGCTGGGGTCCCCAACATTTGCTAACTGTGATGATGTGTTCCTAACCTTCCACTTGTGACATTCAGGTCCTCAGCTATGGAAAGTGTACAGGAGTCGTCTACAGTTGATAGGAAAACATCATTTTGGCTGTTAAATCGACATGCCCACACACATAATGTCTGATGAACTGAATAGCTTTTGAGACTTAAAAATGACGATCTGGTAACTTTATTAAGCCCTTGTTTGATCTCAATTTTTTCAAAGTTCATTTTCAACGACATATTTTTCAATAAAATAATTTTACATGTAGATCGATTTTTTTTTTCATTTATTTAACCACTTATTCTTCAAAAAAATCACTATTTCTATAGGGTTATTTAAGTCATTGTACATATTTTCATTCGGTTATGTTAGTTGGAGGACTTTGTATATATACACTCGCAGTGTCTTTCTTTCATTTCAATTTTTCTTCTCTAATCTAGAGTCCTCTAATTGCAATTTATCATGGTATCAGAGCATTGAAACTTCCCTACAATGGCGAAGGATTTCAGTGTTCAAGCTGAGGTTCAAAGCCAATTCGATCATGTCAAGTCATCTGTCGAGTCATAAACTAAAGATTCAGTTGCTAGAGATGTAATCGATTGATAAGTGATCTGAGCAGTCCATACTACATTCATTATGGTGATAACACAGGGATGCAGCTCATCTTAATTATGCTTTTTGAGGATAATTACGCGACGTGGAGTCGTGCAACCACTATGGCACTCAATGTCGAAAATAAGGAAGGATTCATTGATGGATCTATTGACAAACCGTCTCACGATGATCCTCTTTACAACGCTTGGAGGAGGGGAATCGTGTGGTTTCTTCTTGGATAATCAATTCTATTCCAAAAGAGCTTTATCCAAGTGTGATACACGAGGATTCTGCAAGAGAAATTTGGATCAAACTTTAGGATCAATATAGTCAAGGAAATGGTCCTCGCATCTATGAATTGAAGAAGCAGACAGCTTCGATTTCACAAGCAAATAGTTCGGTTAGCTCTTACTTCAATCGATTCAAAGGACTTTGGAAAAAAATGGACAATTATAGGCCAAGTGTTAACAATACTGATTACAAATGTGAAGATCAGGTCATGCAATTTCTCTTGGGGTTAAACGATCATTTTTTTGGTGTTAGAGTTATAGTCAAGGTAATGGTCCTCGCATCTATGAATTGAAGAAGCAGACAGCTTCGATTTCACAAGCAAATAGTTCGATTAGCTCTTACTTCAATCGATTCAAAGGACTTTGGAAAAAAATGGACAATTATAGGCCAAGTGTTAACAATACTGATTACAAATGTGAAGATCAGGTCATGCAATTTCTCTTGGGGTTAGACGATCATTTTTTTGGTGTTAGAGGTCAGATTTTGTTAATGGATCCATTGCCTTCACTGAATAAAGTTTTTGCATTAATTCTGCAAGATGAGAGGAAAGAGGTGGTTGCCAAGAGACAACAGAACTTTGATGCAACATATTTTGCTAGCAAAATGGTGCATAAATCCTTTGGGAATCAAAGGTTTGTTTCATTCAATCAGTCTAAAAAAAAGGAAAGACCTATATGCAGTTACTATGGCATGCTTCAATTAGTCTCAGAAAAAAAAGGAAAGACCTATATGCAGTTATTGTGGCATGCTTGGACATCTCAAAGGCAAGTGTTACAAGTTGATAGGTTATTTTCATGGTCACAAGTTTGGTAAAGGCTAGTTGCAAATGTTGTTGGACACGCATCTCATGGTGACAATTTAGAGATCCTAAACTCTCTGTCACATCTCACCATTACTCCAAGACAATGTCACCAAATTTTATCTATGTTGGTGCCACAGTTGGAAGGACAACTTTCAAATTGCAATCAACAGCCTGTGCCCGATGCTTTTGCTTTCTCAGATAACCGTATATGTTCCACTGTTGCAGACAAATTTATCATAGATATAGAGGCTTTAGAACACATGGTTTGCTCCATTAAACATTTGACCTCAGTTATTAGTGCATCTGTAAGGCTGCCTAATGGTGATAATGTTGCAGTAACAAATGTTGGCACAGTGAAGTCTCTGCTACATTAATTTTGACTAATGTGCTAGTTGTGCCATGTTTTAAGATCAATTTGATCTCTGCCAGCAACTTAATATTTAAGCATAATTGTTGCTTGATATTCTTACATCAGTCTTGTTTCATTCAGGATCTTTTAACATAGAAGACGATTGGGGTAGACAGATTTGATGATGTACTGTATCACCTTCAAAAACTTGATCCCCTTCATACCAATCTCATCAACTCAAAACACTTCCTGATATATCTCACATTAGTAATTCTGTTGTTTATTCCAGTATTGGTTCAAGTCCTGATTTCTGTTTGAAATGTAATAAGTCAAATTATACTTGTAATTCCATCAGCAGTATTGATGTTAATGCTAATATCGATGTGTGGCATTGTCGTTTAGGACATGTTTCTATTTCTAAACTATTGGTTTTACATCAATCTGTCCCTACTATTACTATCGATAAACACCTACATTGTACCATTTGCCCTGTAGCCAAGCAACAAGTTGTCATTTCCAAGCAGGGAGACAAAAGCTTCCAAAATGTTTGATATTATTCATTGTGATATCTGGGGACTATACTATATTCCTTCCTTAGATGGTTCTAAATATTTCATGACTATTGATGATGATTATAGCCGCATGACCTGGACATATCTCATGCGAGATAAATTACAAACCAGATCCCTTATTCAATCCTTCTATTATCTCATACAAACACATTTTCTGTGCAACATCAAATCCTCAGATTTGATAATGGTTTAGAATTTCATATGAATGATTTTTATCTTTCCAACGGAATCATGCATCAGTTGAGCTGTGCTGAAACACCACAATAAAATTGTGTGGTTGAAAGAAAACATCAGCACATACTTAACATTGCAAAAGCTATCAAATTTCAAGCTAACTTACCTCATCAATTTTGGGGAGATTGCATCTTAACGGCTACACACATTATCAATCGAATACCTACTAAAGTTCTTACAGACAAATCTCCTTTTGAAATGCTTTATCAGACCACACCATCCTATATTCATCTAAGGGTCTTGGCTGTCTTTGTTATGCATCTACTTTGAAAAGACATCAAACCAAGTTTGATCGTAGATCCATACCTTGTATTTTCATTGGATATCTTTATGGCATGAAAGCGTATAAATTGTATAATCTTTAAACTCATACAGCCTTTGTCTCAAGAGATGTTACCTTCCATGAAACTATATTCCCTTTTCATCATCCCTTTTTCCTTACTTCTCAGTCAAAGTCTGAGGTTATTCATCAACTTGATTCAATCATCTTTCCAGCACAACCTTAACAGTATGTTGATGATTCATTTCCAACATCAGATTCCACTTCACTTATTTCCTCAACTCACATATCTCTAATACTGCTAATTCTCCTGATCCCAATCCAACATCAGAGCCCACTTCTTCACCTCATATCCCACATACACGAAATTCTAATAAACCAAAATGTGCTCCTTATCTTCAAGATCATCATTGTAGTTTGGTGCCTCAAATGTCTGTTCCCCAATCAGATTCTGTGAAGAAAGGTTCTGACTTTGGAAAGCAATATCCTATTTTGGATTACTTGGGCTATGGTTTGTTGTCTACTGCTCAACGGCGCAACACACTAGCTTTATCCCAGTTTATGAACCTCGATCATTTGCTGAAGCATCTCAGCATCCAGATTGGTATAAAGCCATGGATGCTGAGTATCAAGCTTTTGTTTCCAACAATGGGTTGTTGGTAAGTTGCTTGCACATAAGACACTAGTGGATTGTAAATGGGTTTTCAAAGTGAAGCTAAATTCAGATGGCACAGAGGAAGGAAAAAAACTCGTCTTGTAGCTAAAGGTTTCACTCAACAAGCCAGCTTGGATAATGAGGAAACATTTTCCCCTGTCGCCAAATTGGTTATAGTAAAGACCCTTCTTGCTGTAGCAGGTCAAAAGCACTGCACCTTCATCGACTGGATATCAATAATTCTTTTCTTCTTGACGAGTTGGATGAGGAGGTGTATATGTTGATACCTCCAGGTTATGAGTAGCAGAGGGAATGGCGAACAATTAGTTTGCAAGTTAAATAAGTCCATTTATGGATTCAAACAAGTTTCGAGGCAATGGAATACGAAGTTAACTTCATATATTCTTTCACAAGACTTCAAGTAATCCAAATCTGATTATTCCTTATTCAGCAAACAAGATGGCTACTAATTCACTATGCTACATATCTATGTCGATGATTTTATTATTGGTGGGAATGATTTGTCCTACATTGAGCAGTTTTAAAAGGAACTAAATGACTAGTATAAATTGAAGGATTTGGGAACTTTGAAATATTTCCTAGGTCTTGAAGTGACGAGGAATTCAACAGGAATATCTATTTGTCAAAGGAAATATGCACTGCACATTCTAGCTAATGCAGGTTACCTTGGAGCTAAACCAGCGAATAGCCCTCTACCACACAACTTGAAGTTGAGTAAGAATGAAGGTGAACCAATTGCAGATGCTAATGCTTACCTGAGATTAGTAGGGAGGATTCTATACTTTACAATAACTAGACCGAATTTATCATATGCAGTACAAGTTCTGAGTCAGTTTCTTCAATCACCAAAACAATCTCATCTAAAGGTAGCTCATTATGTGTTACGGTATTTGAAGGGTATATCAGGATAAAGCCTATTTTTTGAAAGCAAGTCTGATTTGCATCTCAAAGGCTTATGTGATGCAAACTGGGCGGCATGTTCGGACACAAGAATATCCATTACGGGTTATTGCATATTTCTGAGAAACTCATTAGTGCCCTGGAAGTCTAAGAAGCAACCTGCAGTACCAAGGTCTTCAGTTGAAGCAGATTATCGATCCATGGCAGCCGTATTTTGTGAGTTGAGTTGGTTGAAGAATATACTAAAGGATTTAAGCGTTGAGCATACCAGACCTGCTTTGTTTTTCTGTGATAATTAGTCGACTATACATATAACCAGGAACCTTGTGTTTCGTGAAAGAACGAAACACATAGAAATTGATTGTCATCTTGTAAGAGATAAGTGTAAGCTAGAGAAGTGAAAATGCTACATGACTTCACAAGAGCATGTGACAGATTTGTTAACCAAGCCATTAGGATGAGCCATATTCAAGTTGTAATTAAGCAAGATGGGAATGTTAAAACATAAATTTGCCATCTTGAGGTAGAGTATTGAGTAACATTAGTATAGGGTTATTTAAGTCATTGTACATATTTTCATTCGGTTATGTTAGTTGGAGGACTATGTATATATACACTTGCACGATCTTTCTTTCATTTCAATTTTTGGCTGAATAACAAATTTTCCCTCCACTTTTCTTCTCTATTCTAGAATCTTCTCGTTGCAATTCATCAATTTCAAAATATATTTTTTCCTCAAAATGTGGCTCAAACATTTCTAAAATATGATTATGCTGTTTGTACACTCCATAATTACACTATAGATGACATTTGTTGTGTTATCAGAAGAAGATTAATTGAAAATTTTTATTTTTTTTAAAATTGTCCAATTAAATGATGTCATGTAATAAATGATGTAAATGATGGTGTACAACAAGCACGATTTACTCGAAAATGTTTTAAAAATGATAAATCGAAAACATTTGCGAAATTCAATGGTTGCAAAGAAGAATATTTAACCGCACAATACTATCGACCAACCCCATCCACGCGGATGTGAGAGAGAGAGAGAGAGAGAGAGAGAGAGTAGATTCTAGAATATGATGCTTCGAGAGTCAAGATTATTGAACATACTCTCTCTTAATGAAACGATGAAGGATAAAGTATTGATATAAGGTGAGGAAAATGGCATTTTTGAGGTCAGTGGTGACATCAAAAACTGCTATCGCCGCTGCAATTCCAGCTGCCTTTGCGCTCTCTTCTCTCTCTTCTTCTTCTTCTTCTTCTTCATCTTCTTCTTTGAATTTTCCACAAAGGGTTTGTAAAAACTTATCTGTTCGTATCTCTCCTATTCGTAGCCCAGAAAAATTGTGCCTTGTCAACAGTCTTGGGAACCTAGCACAGGCTTCTGTTCAAATGGACGCTCCACTATCGAATCAGAACCCACCTGCCCAGGTAAAAATAAATAAAATAATAATAATTGTTTGTTTTCACCAATTTGTTTTCCCCATTTTGTTTATGTTTGTTCTTCAGAAAGTAAAGCTTTTTTTGGTTATTTTTCTTGATTTTGATTCGCAGAACGGTGCAGTTTTGCCAGAATTACTGGTGAGTTCGTATGATTAAACTGCTGATTACCTTTAGTTAAAGTTTGATTATGCTTTTTATGCATGCCATATGAAGTGAAATTTGAAATACATTTTTTTTTCTTGTCTTTGACCCCTTTTGGCAATTTCTAGGTTTCATGAAAATATAATTGATTTTTAGGGATCCCTTGCCTAAATGATTTTATTCAGTCAGTTGAGTCGATCCCTTGAATAATTATTTGTCTTGTATGGCATTTGAGTTCTGGGATTATTTTGATGGCTGCTTGCCCATGATTGTATAATAATTATGATATAAATTATTTCTTCACAATTTGTTTTGATGACTTTTGTCCTTTCCTTTTTGAGAGGTGATAAATTTTCTTCTTGTGAAGGACCCTGTCCAAAACTTAATCTATTAGTGATAAGACGCATCCCTTGGGGCAAATTCGTTCCTTGTCAAAGATATGGAAAGTGCACAATTTTCAACTCTTAGTCGAATAATTTATTGGCTGTTTATTTATCTAGCTCCATCATGCATTCTTTATAAAATATAATTTCGCTTCAATTATTTAGTTATTGAAGCTATTCATTAGGTTTCATTTAGGCATGTTGACGTGCATATATTTCTGTTCTGTTCTGTTCTGTATGTGTGTGTGTGTTAAAGCTGTATAGTCCTTTTGCATTGTGTAGAATGAGTTTCTTCAGTTTGGATGTTCATTTCTTTTCTTCACGTGCACTCTCTTTATTCCTTTTCTTTCTCTTTTGCTCTGAGTGTCGATGGGGGAAGTAGGCCAATATGGGGACAGCATAGATGTAATTGGGTTGTTGAAGCTATTCTTTAGAGTTTCATTTTACATATGTTAACGTGCGTATATTATTGTTGTGTTTTATACACACATACGCTGAGCCCATAAACACACGCACACAGTTCTTTTGCATTGGTGCAAGACTAAGTTTCTTAAGTTTGGATAGGATGTGCATTGCTTTTCTTCGCATATGCTCTTTTTTATTTTCTTTTTTCCCCCTTTCCCAGAGTTGGTGGGGAAAGGGGATGAGATGGGCAGGGAGGGGCTCATGTGAAATTCGTTGTGAACTGTTATAAAAGAAATTATTGGCTTGTAAATCAAGTTGTGCCTTTAGGAATAAATCGTCACAGATATCTGACTTTTTTGTGTCATCATCGTGCAGACGGAATTTATGGTGGATATGAAGTGTGAGGGCTGTGTTAATTCAGTCAAGGATAAATTACAAACTCTTTATGGTAAGGGAGTGAAAAAAAACTTATATGACTTTCTTGTTTCTTGCTATTTTCCTGCAACTATAAATATCTGTTTGTCTTTACTTTTTAGGCGTTAAAAATGTGGATGTGGACTTGAGCAATCAAGTTGTGAGGGTTCTTGGAACTTCACCAGTGAAGATTTTGACTGAAGCATTGGAGCAGACTGGTCGAAAAGCCCGGTTAATCGGACAAGGGGTGCCTGAAGGTAAGCTAGGATGTGATGTTTTGGCTGTCTTGTTTTAACCTCAATGACCTTCCCTTTTTTGATTTATCACCTTTATGAACTTGTTCATAAGTTGAGTTTCCAAAGGACAAGATGTCCAAAAGATGAATGCAGCGGAAACAAGGATCCTAAAAGTTGTGGATATGTTACTTTTTCTTTCTTTTAAGTAAATAAAGTTGCTTATTTGTAAGTAATTCTTACCTTATTTATTCTCGACTTTTATCATTGAAAAACCTATTTTTTTTGAAAAAAATTACTGGTATTAAGCTTAGCCAATGCTCTAAGATGGATATGTGGATACAATATAATGGATGAAATAAGAAATGAAAATGTACAACAAGTGAAGATGGCGCCGATCGATATATAAATTAATGGAACGATGGTTTAAGTTGTTGGGATATTGTCTACATAAACCTAAATAGGCTTCTCTTTATAATAAATGACGCGAATGTTAATATTTTAATTGTTTCAAATCTTTTAGTGGATCTAGCAATGAACCAAATAGAGACGAATATGGATTAGATTATTCAGAACAACTCTTAGTTTTGCTGCTGCTGTTGTGGGCTTGTTCATAAGCTCTGTAGCACGGACACTTCAATTAGAGTAGCGTGTCCATGTCGGACACGAGTCAATACCGATACTTTTCGGACACTCTACCGTAATCATTTTTCATTTGTATTAGAAATATTATATATTGTTAATTTAAAGTTATTAACAATTAACAAATATGTACTCATGTTTAAAAGATTGAAACAAGAAAAATTAATAACAAGTATAAAACTAAATTTATACTATATAAATGAAGAATTTTTAAGAATTTAATCAACGTGTTGATAACGTGTCGTGTCTGTACGTTTTTTAAAAATCTCGTGTCGGCGTATCTGATACGCATCGTGTCGGATACACGTGTCCGTCTTTGTGCATCATAGTTCATAAGTTTTGANGCAAGTGACAACTAAGGAGTCATGTTTAAAAGATTTCAACAAGAAAAATTAATAACAAGTATAAAACTAAATTTATACTATATAAATGAAGAATTTTTAAGAATTTAATCAACGTGTTGATAACGTGTCGTGTCTGTACGTTTTTTAAAAATCTCGTGTCGGCGTATCTGATACGCATCGTGTCGGATACACGTGTCCGTCTTTGTGCATCATAGTTCATAAGTTTTGAAAGAACAGAAACTCTTACACAGAGGCCCAATGTTGTCATTACTTGTGCAATTCGTTTTGGTCTTCTCCAGTGGATGCTTCACTATCTTGAACTCATATATATTTTACTTGGCATTAAATTTTTTAGTTACAAGAGTATTGACGGTTGATGCCTGACTGCAGATTTCCTTATTTCGGCTGCTGTCACTGAATTTAAAGGTCCTTCTATTTTCGGTGTAGTTCGCTTAGCTCAAGTGAACATGGAATTGGCTAGAATTGAAGCGAACTTCAGTGGTTTGCCGCCTGGAAAACATGGTTGGTCCGTCAATGAATTCGGGGATTTGACTCGGGGTGCAGCAAGTACCGGGAAAGTGTTCAACCCGATAAGTGATGCAAAAGAGGTTTGTAAAGTTGTACGTGCAATACCTTATTCTGTTTTCATTTTTCCTGCTTCGTTTATTGAAATTCATTTTGAATCAAAAAAATAATTCTTTCTCATTCTCTTTCCTTTCCCATCTTTCTTAATAAACGAATAAGAGAGATGCATCATCTTAATATTTCATATTTACACTGTTAACATCTCCCTCACAAGTCGAGTAAATGTTAAGAATTTATCTTAGATTTTTCAGCCTGTTGGTGACCTGGGAACACTAGACGCCGATGAGAAAGGGGATGCTTTCTTTTCCGGTGTGAAAGAAAAGCTGAGAGTTGGTGATCTGATCGGACGATCCATAGTGGTGTATGGAAGTGAGGATAAATCAGATGAAGGTCTTGCTGCTGCAGTGATAGCTAGAAGTGCAGGAGTTGGTGAGAACTACAAAAAGCTTTGCACGTGTGATGGCACTACCATCTGGGAAGCAACCGATGCAGATTTCGTCAGCAGTAAAGTTTAATATTATGATCTGTTTGTGCACATTTTGTAGATTTGTCTCCTCATGTTGTGCCTTTCAAATATTTAGAAACAAAATAATCACTTATGAACAGTAACAATTGAAATAATTAGGGTTGCTCTCCGTGTTTTGAGTTTTGAATTCATTTTGAGATCTGTGTTTTACCCATTTTGAGATCGTTGAAAATTTGTTCTTTTTTATCATTTAGAAAATTTGATTTCAAAATTAAAGACACCAAAAAAAGGTTCTCCCCTCATTGTTCTTTCTCTTTTGGGTCACGATTTTGGTAGTGATTTTGGATCGCGATTTCGGTGGTGGTGGCTGTGGGTGTGGGTGTGATGTGCTGCGATTCGGTGGTTGGCGGTGGTTGCTTAGTCGGTTGCGACGTTGCTGTCGTTTTTTCTTTTTTGGGTCGCTATTTTGGGTGGCGTCTTCGGTGGCCGTGGGTGCAATCTATTGTGATTCGGTGGCTGACGGTTGCAGTGGTCGTTTAGCTGGTCACAACGTTGCTGTCCTTCTTTCTTATTTGGGTTGCGATTTTCGTGGTGATTTTGGGTCGTGATTGCGACGGCAGTGGCTGTATGTGCGATCAGCTGCGATGTGGTGGTGGTCGTCGGTGCGATCTGCTGCTATTGGTGGTTGGCGGTGGTGGTGGCTGTGACGGTGGCTGTGGGGTGCGTTCTACTGGGATTTGGTGGTTGGCGGTGGTCGGCGACGGTGGTTGGTGCATGCGGCAATGGTGGCGGTGGAGGTGAAAACACTCAAAGCGTGTTTTGAAAATTTTGGAACTGAAAACACCCAAAACAACATTTTTATCGTTTTCGATTTTCTTTGTAAATTTTAAACTCATTTCGGAAATTCATTTTTGAAAATAGATAAGTAAACGTGTTTTCATTGTTTTGAAAAATCGAAAACAGAAAACGGATTGAAAAATCGAAAACAAAAAACGGGTTGAAAACGGTAAAGAGAAAAGCCCCTTAATAAATCATTATTTTTTTTCTAGGTATGTAGAATTTTTTAGGATTTTTTTTTTTATTGGTGATGAATTAATGGATAGAAATTAATGAAAAATTATGAAAATACATGAAAAACGATATTTTTTTCTAAGAATGTGGTTGAAATTGTGCGGGAGAGAACTACCTCTCAAATAATCAAAATCAAACAAAGGCCTATAAAATTTATTGTTTTCTGAAAAGTCATTTTTTATGTTATGATAGTGCGCTTTTCATGCTTGCTGATGTTTAAACTTATCGACCTTTGGTATCATAGAGCAGACGGAAATTCTAATTGGTTTTTGGAATAGACACAACATCTAGCAAAAAGTTTAAAAACACAGATATCAGCTAAAGAAACGAAGTATCAAGATTCGTCATCCAAGTTAAATCCCTTGACAGCAAAAAACAAACATTGAATGATTGGAACAAAATTCACGGGGAGCAATTTAATTACAAAATTATGTCTAAGAAGCCACATTATATTCTCATGCAAACAAATCGCAACTGTAAGCAATTTTCAGTTCAAGCTTTTCTAAAAGAGGACTATAACTACAGTGCTACAGGGAGCATACTATAAGATTGAGTCTCCTGCATTATGCTCTACATTGATCTTCTCTAATTGCTTGTAAGATGTCTTCCAAAAATGGTCATAATTACCGACAGAAAGCCTCCAAAACTTACAGTTTCACAAAAGACATAAAAACATAAGAAGAAATTACTCTGAATGACAACATCTATTTTTTAAGAAGCAATAGCTGATATCTCTGTGTTTTTAAACTTTTAAACATTTTTTTTTTTTTCAATTTCTTTCTTTTCTTTTTTTTTTTTTAAATAAATCATTTAGGTTGGGTATGGAAATTAAAATTAAATTTCAAATCGAAACTTTACATAAAAATATGGTTAAAATGACCAGAAACAGTTGTGAGATTTGAGTTTGGTTCTATTTAGAATATATATTAATAAAACATTGTGAGTTGATAATACATTAATTTTTTATATAAGGAAAAAAACGTCATATGATATTTAATATTTACTATAATAGCATTTAATTTCGATTCGATTGGGACTTTGCAACTCTTCAAGCAGAATTTGTTGGGCGGACAATTCATAGTGAAAGGTCCCAAATCTCTCTCTCTCTCTCTCTCTCTGCAGATTTTATTTGAACTTTTCATCTGTATTATCCATATTCCCAAACTTTTAATCTACTCACGGCACAAGGATAAATTCACGAAATCCGTTAAATGCACCGTTAGTTGCCAAAAAAAAAAAAAAAAAAAATTTGACTTTGATCAAATTCTGACAAACTTTAAGAGAGGTAAAATAATAACTCTAAAATTTTCATATTAAATAATTAAAAAAAAAAAAGACAAAAAAAAAGAGAAAGGAAACCCCACAATTCATCTTCTTCCCAACCCCCACCTTTACATCACCTAATTCCAACCAAACGAAACAAAATCCACCCACCTCCACCAGACCAACAGTTGCAGCCCGCCCACCCACCTCCGCCACAAGCGCCACCTCAAATTAGGCATTTCGGTCAAATTGGTTTTTCAAGCATTAAAAATCAATCAAATATTTCAAAACCTGTTGCCCAACTATGTAGATCCATGTAAGCCGAATTAGAGATTTGGACCTTAACAACCGATCGGAGATTTCAAAATCTATGCAGTCAAGATTGAAGATTTAGGCACTGTTGCTAGAAATGTAGGCATTTCGCCATTTTCATAAAAAAAATTAAGCAATCAAACGAACAAACAAAACTCTTTTAACATTTGAGGATTACGAAATCAATTTTCCGGCACTTCAATGCCACTTTCTAGAACTCCCTTGAATTCTTTAAAAAAGAAGGCTGACAACAATAAAGGATTTTCTTGAGTAGCAAATGCTAAAAGAGAATTGATATATTTTCTACATTTTCCGTGCAACTTCCGGATAAAATATGGATTTCCTACTGAAATGGTTCACCGAAGAGACTATCTTGACCGAAGAGGAGAAGAAGAGAAAAGAGATTGAAAGGGCTTAGGGAAATTGTTCGTTTATACCGTGTTAGAGGCTTGCAAATGACACGTGCAAAGAACATGCTGTCAAGTTTGTATATGACGTTTAAGCAAGTTTCTGGTAAGGTCTATTTCTTGATGCTAATTTGTAGGGGCACTCGTGGTGATCGCTGCAGCCTGTGTATGGGTGGATTGCGATCGTCGGCGAGTGGAGTTGGGTGAATTTTGGTTCGTTTGGTTGGGGTTGGTGGCGATACGTGTGGTGGGTGGGAAGAAGATGAACTATTTCGTTATATATATATGAAAAATTTAAAATTATTGTTCTACCATTTTTAAAATTGATCAGATTTGGTTAAAGTCAAGTTTTTTATCAACTAAATTTGACATATTATGTGAGTTTATCCTTGTGCTGCAAGTAAATTAAAAATTTGAGACTTTGGTTGGCACACATAAAATATTCGGATAGAGTTTGTGAAAAATTGTATAGTTTGGAACCCCAGCCATAATTATCCCCACAGAAAAATATGTTAAATAAAATATAAAGAGAAATCAATAATTATTTCCCGCGAAAAAAAGTAAAATGAAGAATCGAAATAGAAAATATTATTAGAGTGCATAAAAATGTTGACTCACTACACTAAAATATATAAGATGTTGTCTATTTAAATCTGGCAAACTCTATGCATGCTAGCTATTTTTGGCTAAATTATTAGACTGGAGTGAATAAATTTTAAAAATATAAATTTATAGAAAAGGGCAATTTGCTTTCAATAGCCCAAATTTTGGGTTCAATTCCTAATTTATCCTTTTTAAAATCGTACCGGAACCTTTGATGCCCAGTTCAAGAGGTTCGACTTCCTCCTAATATTGTCCGTTGAAAAAATAAAAGAAAATGATTGTCTTACATTATCAATTTATTATTTGTATAATTTTCTTACAGATTGATGAAATGTCTGAAAAAAGTGGAAGAAATTTTTTTATTTATTTAATTAATGAGATTTTGATTCAATCAAATATTATCACATTATTTGTGTCAATTGTCTCAATAATCACTGAATTATGTTAATATCTTTGTTTGCTCACTGAACTTTAAAATATCGAGATTTGACCACTAAACTGATCCAAACATTAGAACTTACTCACTAGCTTAACTTCCGTTTATAACCTCTAACGGAAGTGGTGACTTTGTTGGGGGAATGTTTAGATGGTGCTATGTCGCTGTTACCACTTAAAAAAAGTGTATTTCGTTGTTTATTAAACTTAAAAAAAAAATGTTTTCGATTACTCACTATAATTTAAGAACGTCTTCAATTGTTCACATCTTGAAGAAACGTCTTCGATTACTCACTAAACTTGAATGTAGTCGAATTTTGACCCCTAAACTTGTGAAAATGAAGCCAATCTGTCTCAAAATTTTCTACCTAAGCCGATTTCGTTTTCATAAATTTAGTGGGCAAAATTCGACCACTTTCTGAGTTGAATGAGCCATCCAAGACATTTTTTTAAAATTTATCGAGCAATGAAAGACACTTTTTTACGTGGTAACGGTCATTTGACGCCACTTGGACATTCCGTCAGCCACATCACTACTTTCGTTAGAAGTTATAAACGGAAGTTAAATCAGTGAGTAGTGTTCGATGTTTGGATAAGTTCAGTATCCAAATCTTGACATTTTAAACTTTAGGGTCCAATGATTGCAAATGTGAAAAATGGGTGGAAAGAAAATGAATTCTATGGGAATTAAATTGCCTAAAAATTGTTCTATTGGGAATTGTAATTAATTGTGTTTGATTGGTATAATTTTTCACTTGAAAAATGTTGAAAGTTTGGTGTCCATTTGACTTTATTTTTCATGAAAATTGTCCATTAAAATGATAATTTCTTTTATCATTGGATCTAGAATTTGTTTCACTTGTCAAAAAAATAAAAATAAAAAGTTACCATATCGAATATCATTCGTTCGACTTTATTTTGCATGAAAATTGTCAATAAAAGTGATAAATTTTTTTTACCGTTGGATCTAGAATTTTTCCCAATTATCAAAAAAAAGGAGGAAAATGAAAACCCATCTAAAATTTAGGTGGGAAAACAATTTCAACAAAAACGAGAAAAATGTGCACGTGTGAGAGAAAGTGAGAAATTTTTCCCCATCAAACACTATAAAAGTTAGACAATGAATTTTCTAATTTCCACGGAAAATGCTATGTATCAAACGGGGCTTTAGTGAACAAGCGAATGTATAAATGTTGATTGATTATTGAGATAATTAATTCTATTATTTGTTTATAAATAAATCTGACCAAACATATAAATAAAACTGCCATAGGCGCTGCAATTCAAGTTGCCTTTGCACTCTCTTCATCTTTTTCTCTAAAAACTTTATCTGTTCGTATCTCTCCGATTCTTGCCAACCCGTCACTGGCTTCTGTTCAATGGACTCTCCATCATCAAATCAGAAGCCACCAGCCCAGGTAAAAAATTGTTTTTCTTTCACCATTTTTTGTTCCGATTTTGTTTATGTTTGTTCATCAAAATAGTAAAGCTTTACTGGTTATTTTCTTGATTTTGATTCGCAGAACTTTACAGGTTTTCGTGTGCTCTATTTATTTTCTTTTCTTTCTATGTTTCTGCATTTTTTATTCAATTGTTGGGAGATAATATACAGGTTTATCTTGTATCTAAACTTCAATTTGCAAACATATTGTATATTGTTTGTCTTTATTGGTTCCTCGAAAACCAATTTGGAGGTCTGGTTTACTCGAATTAACCCATTTTTCATATTTTCTCATTTTAATTTTGATTTTCTCGTTAACAGAGTATTGATGGGGGAAGTGGGCCAAGTCCCAAGATGGAAAGAGCACAGAATTATATATGTCAATATGCAAATATTGTTGTGTTTTATATGCACAGGAATACAGTTCTGCTGCATTGGTGCCATTTGCCTGCTTCTCTTCTTCTACTTCTTCCTCCTTTTTTCTTTTTTTGAGTCGGGGAAAGGGATGAGAGGGGCTTGAGTGAAGTTTGACGTGATCTATTAAAACGGGAATTGCTAGCTTCTTGATCAACTTGCGTCATCAGAGATTTAAACCATGAATCACTGATATCTTCCTTCTTTGTGTCATTGTCGCGACAGATGGAATTTATGGTGGATATGAAGGGTGAGGACTGTGTTAGTTCTGTCAAGAATAAATTAAAAACGCTTGATGGTAAGGGTGTGAAAAAGCTATGTACTTTCTTGTTTCTTTCTATCTTCCATCAACTTTAAATATCTGTTTGTCTTTACTTTTTAGGTGTTAAAAATGTGGATATGGACTTGAGCAATCAAGTTGTGAGGGTTCATGGAACCTCACCGGCAAAGATTTTGGCTGAAGCATTTAAGCAGACAGGTCAAAAAGCCCGGGTAATCGGACAAGGGGTGCCTGAAGGTAGGCTAGAATTCTGTGTTTCAGCTGTGTACTTGTCTTAATCTCAGTTGAATGTGAATGATTTTCAGTGGTTCAAAGATCTTCCCTGTCTTGATTTTTCACCTTTGTGAACATGTTCATAAATTGGGACAACATGAATGCAGCAGAAACGAGGATGATAAGAGTTGGATATGTTACTTTTTCCTTCAAAAATTGCTTATTTAAAATTAACTCTTTAAGTATTACCTTACCATCAAAATAAATAATTACTTTTATATTTAACTTTTACCAACAAAAATTCTATTTATTTTAAAACATACTTGTTCGCTTCTAAGTAAACTTTTTAAGCTTAGGCAATGCTCAAAGAAACGAAAAATGTACACCGATCAATAAATAAATCAAGGGAATGATTGCTTAGGTTAATAGGACGTGTTCTACATAAACCTGAAGAGATTTCTATTTTTGTAGAAAGTGATGCAATTTCAGTAGAACATGTTAGAACTTGTGCTTGCTAATGATTTAGTTGTTTTAAAATTTCAAGTAGATTTACAAATGAAATGAACAGAGACGAAAATGGATTAGGTTTGTTGGAACAAGGCTTAGTTTTCTGCTGCTGGTGTTGTGGGCTTGTTCATAACTTTTGAAAGAACAAAATTCTGTTACAGAGATGTCTGATGTTGTTACTTCTGCAATTTCATTTTGGTCTTCTCCAATAGATGCTTCATTATCTTGAACTCGTATATATTTTAGTTGGCATACAATTTTATTATTAAAGAGTATTGATGGTTGCCACATGACTACAGATTTTCTTATTTCAACTGCTGTTGCTGAATTTAAAGGTCCTTCTATTTTCGGAATAGTTCGCTTAGCTCTAGTGAATATGGAATCGGCTAGAATTGAAGCGGATTTCAGTGGTTTGCCACCTGGAAAACATGGTTGGTCCATCAATGAGTTCGGTGATTTGACACGGGGCGCAGCGAGTACCGGGAAAGTGTTCAACCCGATAAATGATGCAAAAGAGGTTCTTATAGTCAATCTTTATTTTTTCCGTTTCCATTTTTCTGCTTTGTATGCAATTATTTTCGAACAAAAAGAATAATTATTTCCCCGTTCTCCTTCCTTTCCCATTTTCCATGTTTTACGGCACGTTTCGCAGCGCTTTTAAAAAGCAAAAATTGCTTCTGGGAAAATGAAGCTGCTTTTGGTCTGTTTTGATACTTTGCTGGTAGCTTTGTCTGGTTAAAGTAGTTTTTACAGGAACCTCACCCAATGTAACATATTTGGAAAGCTTTCTACGAAATGCAGAAGCAAAACGACCCCAAATAGACCCTTAGTATGCTACCGAATGAAGAATAAATTTGTTATTGGGTTTAACTATTTTGATGCTCTGCCGATTCTTGAAAATCATTATTTATTCTGACAAATCGCAAATTTGATTTATTTGTTATTATGATTCGGATATTGTGTGCATCTGCTAATCTAAGATTCTAAATCCCGGATTCTCAGCCGGTTGGTGACTTAGGGACACTGGATGTTGATGAGAAAGGCGAGGCTTTCTTTTCCGGTATGAAAGAAAAGCTGAGAGTTACTGATCTCATCGGACGATCCATAGCTGTGTACGGCACTGAGAATAAATCAGATGAAGGTCTTGCTGCTGCAGTGATAGCTAGAAGTGCAGGAGTTGGTGAGAGCTGCAAAAAGCTTTGCTCATGTGATGGTTCCACCATTTGGGAAGCAACCGATTTATGCCCATCCAAATCTACTTGCTAAATTTATGCCCATATTGTAGATTTATGCTATTCTGCTCATTCAAATATTTATATAATCTTTAGACAAAATGTTTCTCGATAAACATTATGGTGGAGGATGTATTTATAATGTCTATGGTTCCATTTGAATCATTCTTCTTGCAAATTCAATGCCCAATACTCTCATTCTATGCTGCGTGTGTTTAGAATGTGGCATTATATAAAATTCGACGGTGAATTTATTTTGTTCCTTAATATTGTCCAATATCATACAATTCACCTTATCGATGGACCATGGAAAACAGCTATTGCAACAGCCACAAAGCAGTGGAAATATATCGCAAACTTTTATAGTTTTGGAGTCAAATAGAGTAGCGACGAAAAAGAAAAAGCAAAATCATCAAAACCCTTTTTAACTTGTGACGCTAAGGGCTCATCCAGTGCCAAAACAGTGGGATTTTTTGGCATACAATCTCTTTAATACATGCCAAAACAGATAAAAAACGTGACATTGATCATGTTACCACCCCTTCTGTTGGAAAAAATAAAATGAAATAGAAGGCATCAACAAAATTCAGAGACAAATAACAAGAATAAATCCAGTGCATTTTGGACAAAATATCAACATACTTCAATGATGTATAGTTTAAATTCGTCCCTCGTCATTACTTCCCCAAAACATAATTTCAATGGAAGCTGTCGCACATTATTCACAGAAGGCTAAACTAGCTTCGAATGTAGTGAGAAAATATAGTTGGAGAACAGAATAATGTAAAGAAGATGGCACATTAATCTCGTAAAGGAGGGAGGAGTCCATCTCTCTTGGCCATTTCATACAGAGCAATAGCCATCAGTGCTTTTGCATCGGCTGTCATACGCCAGAGATTTTTGTAGGGAACTACATGAACCTTGATAAACTCACCGTGATCTCGAAGACCCGTTTGTTTTCCTTGCAGCTGTTGGATGATCCCTTTATCGACTTCTGTTCTGTACAGAAACAGACTAATATCCTCATCGCACCCACCCTATTATCAAAAGAACAAAATTTTTCTTTACCAACAAAATAAAGATAACCAAGTAACCAAAACTTGAATCGAGTACATAATTATACTGGTGAAAATCTTCCATTTACTAAGAGCATGCTTTGGCTAAGCTTAAAAAGTTTTAATTAGAGAGAGGTAATCTTTAATATAAATAATTAATTTTATTGATCAAAATTGATAATAAGGAAAGAGTTATTTTCAAAAAACTTAAATTGCCTGACTGGAAATGTTTTGAAACAGAAAGTAGTTAAAAAGCAACTTATACTTGCTTTTAAGCTTAGCCAAACGTGTTAATGAATAGCGTTAATTTACTCGTGAATGTTCTGAAATGCAAGCAGATTTCCATTTTATCTTAAACATGTTTCCCCATCTCAATGAACTTAGTATCAATTCACTATTTCAAGCAGAAA
Organism: Fraxinus greggii; assembly: GCA_903798315.1. Taxonomy (NCBI): domain Eukaryota; kingdom Viridiplantae; phylum Streptophyta; class Magnoliopsida; order Lamiales; family Oleaceae; genus Fraxinus; species Fraxinus greggii. Next base: position 3,653 of record CAIGRK010287689.1, on the reverse strand, counting down.
CAGAAAACGCAACTTAACATAATAATGAAGAGAAACAGGATCCCATTCTAATGGAAATGCCAGGTCAGCAGTTCAAATTGTCAAATATGCAATCGCTTGTTCATCTTTTCATATTTTCTAGAACTCCCTTGGCACATTCACAATGCAGTACATAAGTTTAGTTCTTAGGATAATTTAGCTAGTTGCTGTGATTCTCTTCTCCATATCTATGAAACCATGTTTGATGTCTTGCATAGATGCACTACTTCTGTATATATCTTACTTGCAGAGGAAATTTCTATAATCAATTGTTTAATTTACAAAACTAATTTTCAAAAATAAGCGAAATAACTTCAACAATAAAATGTAGGAGCTCATAAAAAAGTTGGTTACATACAGGAGAAGGAAAAACTTTGCATCCAGTTGACGGGTCCAGAAAGGCAGTAAGGTCAATCACATCATCTAGATTCAAGTGTATGCCAGTCTCCTCTTCAACCTGTTGAACGTCTGATTAAAGAATGAATTTCAAAGCTACAAAAAGTTTGACATTATTCAAATAAAGGTGCCTAAAAAAGATTGGATAAACAACCACTAAAAGATAACAATGAAAAAATTTATCAAAACTGCAAGCCGGATGTACGATTTAAAATTCCAGGAAGGGAATTCTGATAAAGTATTAGAAATAGAATGGACCAAGCATGTCTTTAATATGGTATATAATTTAATCACTTACAAATTCTTTAAGATCAGTACCCAACGATATACTTGGACCAATAATTATAATCACACTGAACTTATCCACCCAATGACATTTCAGGATGTGCATCTAACTTCCCACAGTTGAGTTGTTTTCAGTGATGAGCATCGCCATAAAAGCCCTTAACTGGCCACAAAACAATCATTGCCTACGACCACTGAGAATAGTTTTTTGATGAAAGAAAAGTATCTGTGGTGATTTGAAGTTCTTTCCTTGAGTTCAGCTATTTTCTATCAGGGTAATTTTATTTCACAAAATTTTTAAGACAATTGCAGCTAACATCATTAAGGCCAAATCAAGGATCAAATAGTACTGAAGTATTGATGGAATGGGAATCATTCCTGACGACAGAAGAACTGGTAACTAAGAAACACTTCAAGAAATAAGGGGTGGCGCCTAAGTGAGAAAGGAGGGAAAGAGAGACCTCTCGAACAGCTGTTCCAACTATATCACCCTTGTCATCGTCCAACATTCCAGCTGGCAATTCCAAAATAAGCTTCCCAACAGGAACCCTAACCTTCCACATTCAAGTTAGTCCGTTAGAGTTGTAATAAGGTAGGATTCTTAATTAATTTTGAGATAATCATAGTAGTTAAAACGGGCATTTTACAAAACATTACATCCTAGGAAAGTTCATTAAGTACATCGTAATAAAAGAAAAAACTACCTGTTCTGTGAGAACAGCATAGGTCTCTCCATTAGAGTCCAAAAGGATTAGCACTCCAACAGCTGGTCCTCGTGCAAAAACAATACCTGGAACCTAGACATGTCTTAAACACATTTAGATATATGATATTTTGGATAAGCTTTAAAATAAGTAAAAAAATTACTTTTAAATAATTTTTTGTTTGCAGAACATATTTGGATATTCTCTTTTGTCCTATTTGAAGTAAGAAAAACTTGCTTATTTTGAAAAGTGAGTCCTACTTTGCTGTCAAAATAAGTATCTTATTTCAATTGTGATAAACAGAATTAGTATAGCCAAACATGATCTCCCATAAATGGACAAATCATTTCGAAACCTACCATAGCGTGCCAAAACAAGAATGCCAAACCACAAGGTAAAACCATCATTCATGCGGCTTCCTTTATTATCTACTCTTTGGAGTAGCATGCTTCATAACTTCAAGGCGGGAAAATATGCACAAAAATTATTAACAGATGCAAGACCAGTAGCAGGTTTCAAAAATAAAACACTATGCTTCACCTTGGCTGTCCTCATTGTCACAATATCCATATAGAACCATGGAATTGAGATGAAACACTCAAGGGAAAGGAATATGACTCAAGGAACGAAGCAGCAAAGCAAGAAAATAATTATTTTCATACTGATATCATTCAATTAATAAAGTTCAAAGCAACCCAAATGCAGGGATATGAGATACCTTTTGCCCTGTTTCCTTATCGACCACATCTGCTTTGAATTTGAGAAACCCAACACGCTTGCCAAACATATCTACACCCTGTTCAGCAAAATGAAAACTAGTCAATATGACGCATTCACAAGGACTGAGAAGTCGCACCAATATATCACCTACCATATCAACACTGTGTTCTGATCGCCAGACACAATACTAAACTTATTCAAATAATAAATCTTTTTATCAATGTCCAAATATTTCTGTTGTTTACTCCTGAAAACAAGTAACATATCCTTCGACTTACATTTACTTGGTTTCTCTAGATCTATACTTTACAGTTCTTATTAATGAATATCTGATCCTCTTCAAAAACAAAATGCTAATAAAATGGTCTGATTTCAATCATTGGCACCAAATTAAAACCTCGAAGTCCACTGGATTATAAAAACTACAAATAATTGCTCCAATCTAAAAAATCAATTGGAAATTTGCAAAAGCAACCTGAATAAGTACTTGGCTTAAAGACATGGCTCCATTAGCTAGCATGCCTGTTTCTGTTTGTATGTTCTTCAACCACTGTTTAAACAACGAGGATTCGATGGCGTTTCTGCAACAGCATTAAATTCAATTTACCCAAACCAATGCCAAATATAAAATCTAGCACGAACAGGCTTAGTTTATAATGTTACACACTACTCATAAAACTTCAAATTGAAAAAGCATGTACACGTTTTAATGATCCCATCTGCTTAACAATCATGAACTAAGTGTCCACTTCTTAAATAGTTGAGGCTATATGGTACAAAAGAACTAGGTTCATGTACTCCGCAGTCATATTTGTTATGATATATAAATCGAGCACACCACCAAATCAGGGGCACAACAGAGTAAATTTTTAGTAATAAACCGTCAATGGGGAACCTCATAAACCAGTTTTTTGTTTCCACGCCACAAAGATTCCATGCTGCATCGTTTTGTCTCAATTAACAATCTTAAGTGAGCATCTACACCACATTATTAACTACATTGTTTGGCTGAAATCAATTCGATATTGCAAAACCAAAAATATTTGATTAGTTTTTAGCAATAAAATGGGAAACAAAAACCTAAACTTGAAATGGTTTTTCCCGCAATTATCTAAAGATAAATTTGACACTTTCAAAGATGATCAATTTTGTCTACTCACACAAGCTTTTAGCATCGCAAAATTGAGTGTACAGCATTAACGCCAACTGCATAATATGCAGTATAAAATAACAAATGCAAAATGCACGTGAGCGAGAGAGGCGAACGGCGTACCTGAAATCGGAGCCGGACACACCAGCTGCGGCAACGACGGTGACTGGTTGGCCGGGTTGACGCGGGAGGTGGATGGTATGGGTGAGTGTGGATGACTCGGCAGCCATTTTTGTAGAAGAAGCTCGAGTTGTTCGAATGGGAGTACTAGAGCCAAAGGGGGAATTTGTGAGCCGATTTGAGAATTTGAGACGGGGACTGAGCCTGGAAATTGGAAGAAGATACGTCATCGTTTATGGATCCGGTGAAATTTCTTGGAC
>CAIGRK010287678.1:0-12788 GCA_903798315.1 Fraxinus greggii | reverse complement strand
AAAATTGGGTGTAACTTTTGGATGCGGCTTAGATTTGCTTCAATGCCCAAAAGAGCTCTTCCACCAATAAGAGTCCTTTTGAGATTGTTACTCCCTCATACTGTGGATATCGATCAAAGTATCAAGTCCCCTCAATCAAAAAGCTTCTCTCAAAAATGGAAACGAAACATTGAAATTGCCTAAAGTTATCTTGATAAAGCTCAAAAACGGTATAAAAAGTTTGCAGATTTAAATTGCCACTTTCTCGAATTTAATGTTGGAGATCTGGTAATGGTCAAACTTCCCGACATAAACTGTTATAAATCGACAAGAGGGAAAGACTCAAGATTGGAGCCAAAATATATTGGACCATTACCCATCGTGAAGAGGATTGCAAGAGTTGCTTACAGAATTGCACTTCCTTCATGGTGTAAATTCTACAAGCGCCTTCATATTGGTGTACTCAAGCCATACTTTGCAGAGAAGGAGGACGCATCCAGAAATGAGCTGAAGCGACCTGTGTTTGAACTGAGAAAAGCCGGAAAGAATGTTATTGAAGCTATACTGGACCAAAGTACTACTCGAGGTTCTAGAAAATATCATCAAAAGTACTTGGTCAAATGAAGTGGATGCAGCAGCGAGGAGAAACTTGGGAAAGAGAAAAAGACATTGGAGCTTTCAAATCATTAATTGAAGAATGCCATGCATCAATGGAACCCAGGACGTCGCCAAAACAAATGGGAGAAAATGTCAAGGACCGCAGCTTTACTTAGCCCCTTGACAAAATCGTAGCCTTGGTTTGCCCAATTTCGACTGTACATTGTAAATATTAGTTCAGTTTGAATTGTAATTTCCTTTTCATTGTAATAGTTTATTTCAATTGTAAAATAACTTTGATATTGGTAAACGCTTAGTATGATTTCTCGACATTTAAACGTCTACTCTTATCACTTAGGTTTTTGTTCCGCAAGCTATTATAAGGAGTATTAATCTTTAAAAAAAATTTCAAATTTTCTGGTGTTCGCTCCCTACTTCATTAATTGTAATTATCTGCTTTCATCAATTGTAATTTCTAACTTTCAAGCAATCAACGATCAATTTACTTTTAGCGCATCTCAATTTTATGCTGCAAGCTTTCTACAAATTGTAATCTAATTTTCTTTTGTCCCAAAACGATCAAGAAAATGTGGAAGGTANTCATTTAATTATCTTTCAAACTTACTGGTGTTTGCCCTTACACTTGCTATTGTATTTTCATTCTTTCATCAATTGTTTTTTATAGTTTTCTAGCAATCAACGATCAATTTACTTTCAGCGCATCTCAATTTTATGCTGCAAGCTTTCTACAAATTGTAATCTAATTTTCTTTTGTCCCAAAACGATCAAGAAAATGTGGAAGGTAGTCTAGTGGAGCAGACAATTATTGCGCGGTGTCCCTTTCTGTATCAAGAAGAAAGACACATTGTGAAACAAGGGCTTTAAAATTAGGAAACGAAATTTTAGCTTAAAATTGACAAAATATAAAATAAAGTGGAGGAAAATAATTAAATTTGTGGAAATTGATTAAAAAGTGACAAATGGATTTATTGATTTCACATAGTACACTCCTGCTTCTAAACAATCCTCATCATATAGAGTCCTACTACTCGGTCCGAGATTAAATTCCGATTCAAACCAGGGGTGCCATTGGAGGGGGCTCTGCTGGGGCGACCCCCTCCAATAGGGTGGGGGCGCTATTTCTAGTTTGAACCAGGATTTATTCCGGGGCCAACCAGCATTTTCCTCATATAAATTGGGAAAAACAAAGAAAATCAATTTAAAAGCGTAAAAAATGATTAGATCACAGAAAAATATATACATAAACTGTTATTAAGTGGATAAAAAATATTCTTTTCTTTCACATATTTCAGAAAAGTATATAAAACTTCCTTAAGATACTAAAACAAATCATAAATGTTGAATTCTTTTGATTTCTTCGATTTCAAAGGGAAAAAAAATCTGAAGGAAGGAGATGAATGGCAAGCCTCTTTGGCAACTTGAATAATGTTTGTATATAATGAAATTATATAATTGTTTACATAAAAATGAGGCGTCAAAATTATATTGTGGAGATTTTTTTTTTATTTAATTGAAGAAATTCTGTCCAATTATATTTCATCACATTATATGTAAATAACCACATCGTGTAAACCATTATGTAGAACAATTGATGCAACTTAGCATCCATATTGCAACACTGAAATGTTTTGTCAATAAAATTTTCATCGTAGTTTTCAACTAATTGTTTAGTTAATTAAAATAAATAAATTATTTTCATAAAATATTAGTTACTATTTTAGTGGGACTCCGGAAAAATTTATTTTCAAAATTGAGCAGTCTTAGATTTTTAAACCCGAACTTGATATTTTGATACTTGACTGGTAACACATTTTAAATATGAATTTGCCGTGCAAATAATGATTGTTTGATTAGAAAGGAAAATATCATGGGATCTTCTTAATTTTGGCAAAACTTTATTAAGCCTTATCCATAAATAATTGGTAGAGTGTATTAATGTCCGCTGTTTTTCTGGTTTGTCCGCCTAATAAAGGCATTTGCTTTATTTGTACTCAATTCCTAATAAATAAATAATTGCTTTGGCAAAAACGAAGGACCAAATTTAATATTAGGTTAAAAAGGCAATTTTAATCATATAATAGAGTTTTAAAGTCACGAGTAACATAAAAATGTTAAAAAATACAAATAAAACACGAGCCATAATTTCTTGAAATTCAATCATGATAAGTGTAATCCATAATTATAAGATTCATTTCCCGTCTGTGTAACATATAATATGAACATCTTCGAACAAGGCATAATTTCTTAAATTTCAAAGGAAGAATTACGACCACAATTACATTCATTTGTTCGGTCCACTGTCATTAGAAACTAATTTTTAAATGAGTTATTTAAAAGTGTAAATATCGAATGAAGTCCCCAATGATTACTAACTGTGACGATAAGGTTTCCAACTTCGCAATCGACCAAAAAAAAGTTGAGTCAGCACATAACACTCGTGTCCCAATTCATTTTCCTTTAGTAAAAACCTTCAATTGGCGATTGTTTGATACTCGTTACATTGTTTTCAAGTCTGAAAACATATACGGTTCATCATACACATGTTACATTTGACATTTTTAACCTTTTAGGAGACTTCATGTTTGAGGTTGCATGCTAATTTTACGACTAGACGTTTTCAAGTCAGATGAAGATGATGCGTGCACACTTTTCATAAGCTGGTGATTTCAATGTTTTACAAATACAAGGCTGGAAACCCATCCCACCTGGAATTTACCAATTATCATGTTTGGCCTCTGTCTGATGATGATTAAAATCAAATTTTTAGTAAATTTTAATAAAAGCTGTTGAAACGTGTAGTTGAAAAGTTGTGGATTTCGTGAAATACGTGATTAGAATTAATTGTTAACTTCGATTTAGATTAAAATTTAAATTTTAATTCAGACCAACCAGGGACTTGATAAGTAAATATTTTAAACTGAATTTAATTAATTTTTTCAGCACAATAAAAATACAAGAGAATAAAAATCACAGTAGAATTTATTATCTTATGTGAAGCTGTGAATGAAAATAATACAGCAACTACCGCTGACTGTAGGTTTGAAAGAAAAGGGAGAGAGATCTCGACAGAAGAAACGACGACGTTACACCGACTCACCGACTCCCCTCTCTCTTTCCTATTCTCTTCTTCTTCTTCAGTTGTTTGTTTGTTGCTTTAGATCTCTGATTTAGACTTCCTTTCAGGGCTAGTTCTTTCTTTATATATTTCCTTTCTGTACCCGCTGTATAAATACGGGATACACAAGTGTATATTTACGTTTTGGCGGTGATTATTCGCTTAATCGAACACAAATTTTGAGATTTACCTTTTGGATCGTTTGAATATTGGTTCTTTCGATTTTCACGAGGGAATGGCGGTGGTTTCTGGACCCGTGACACCGGGACAGGTTCGATCTCGACATCTACAAGTATTTTGTTATTTTTTCTTGCAATGGAGATGAATGTGATCTTATTCTTAGTTTATCGGATCTCTGAAATGTAAAATTGGATTTATATGTTTGTTGTAGTTGATTTTTTCAAGTAAATTCAGTGTGCAATTTACAGCTAACAAGAAAGTTCTGTGCTTTGGAGTTAAAAATCTCTATTATGATAGTTTGTGGGAATAAAGGTTTACTGCTGAGCAGCGATGATTAGATTAGTCTATTGAGTCAGATTTCGTTGAGAATAAACTGGAATTGAAGAATTAATTTTAGTTAGAAAATGTATTCTGTACTTCAAGATCTATAGTGATGACTCAAGAAATTAAATTTCAGAGTGAAGTCCACTCTGATGGTCAGTATTTTACTTTAATATCCTATTGTGGATATCTTAATGTTTATGGGATGGAAAGAATTTTCAATTTAACCAGAGAGAAAATGGTAAGGGTAGTTCAGATCAGACTTTTCTTTCAAGTATCCTCCGAATAATATGCCCTTGTATGATATTTTATTAAGTCCAGTTGCAATCTCTTTTCTGTGGCATCTTCTACATTTTTTTAAACCTGAAAACTATTCTTGAACTACATATAAAGTGAAGCCCTTTATTATGATGTTCCAGGTGTCATTTTTGCTTGGAATCATCCCAGTTTTTATTGCTTGGATATACTCTGAATGCTTGGAGTATAAGAAGTCACCATCCCCATCTAAAGTGTAAGCAAATCTCCCCTTTCTGTCCCTTATCTTCTTTAGTTATGGAATATTTGTGTGAATTTTTTATTTAGCTACCTATGTGCTTAGAAGAAGAACAACAATTGTCTTTTCAAGAAGCACTTTAATGTTTTATGAAATCACAATAGAAAAATATTGTTTATGAAACATTTTCTTAGGCTCTGTGGCTTACTTGTTTGGGCAGCAGTCATTCAGATAGTAATCTGGTTGAAATGGAAAATGCCACAATAAAGGAAGAAGACCGGGCTGTGTTGTTGGAAGGAGGTCTTACAAAATCATCCTCCACAAACTTGTCCACTCCATCAATTAAAACAAACTTGATTAGGTATATCTGATTTCAAAATTCAGTATCTGTGTGGGTTTCCCTTTTGATCATGTTCATCTTGTCTTGCTTACCTTTATTCTTCTTGATTTTCTAGGTTTGTGACAATGGATGACTCATTTTTGCTTGAAAATCGACAAATTTTAAGAGCAATGTGAGTTATTTGATTATTTTGATTGTGTTACATGAAGGTTGCATATTATTTTTCCATTAAATGGTATGACAATGTAATGCAGGTCTGAGTTTGGTGGGCTTTTGTTCTATTTTTACATATGTGACCGCACAAACTTGTTTCCAGATTCCACCAAGGTGCCCTTGATCTTTCTGACTTCTTTCAAAAATCAGAATTCTTCCTACTTTGCATGGAGTATTTCCTGTGAAACACATTTTAGCTTTATTTTCTTCATTTACCTGTATTTGAATTTCCAATTCATATATAGAATTTGATGACCAGCATTACATTAATTTTCTTTATTGCTATATATCCTAATTAATTTTTCTTGGGCATTTTTCCCCTCTGTGCAGAGCTACAATCGCGATCTTTTCCTTTTTCTCTACATTCTTCTTATCATAACTTCAGCAATGACTTCGCTGAAGAAACATAATGACAAGTCAGCATTTTCTGGGAAATCTATACTTTATCTTAATCGCCATCAGACTGAGGAGTGGAAAGGATGGATGCAGGCGAGTGTTTTTCTCACAAACTATTCATTGGAACATGTTTAAGATTTTTAAATAATTAGGAGCTGCTTCTTTTATATCCCCCCACCCCATATTTTGGTTTTTGTGAAGTTAGGAATCTTTCCTATACTTTTCTACTATTTAGCTTACTCTAAGCAGCCCCCAGTGTCTTTAATGGACATTTACAATGCATGTCATGGTTGCTATACTCTCTCTCTCTACACACAAACTTTACGACAACACATCCCTTTTTCTTATGTTTTTTGTAGGTTCTGTTTTTGATGTACCATTATTTTGCTGCATCGGAGATATACAATGCGATTCGAGTTTTCATTGCTGCTTATGTCTGGATGACTGGCTTCGGAAATTTCTCTTACTATTACATTAGAAAAGATTTTAGTGTTGCACGGTTTGCCCAGGTGAAAATTTGCTTCAATTTTTTATTTTTTCTGTCTGAACCACAAAATTGGACTGTGCACTTTGCTTTTCACAATTTTTATTTTCTATGAGAGTTCTAATTAGATTATCTTCTTTATGCAGATGATGTGGAGGCTAAACTTTTTTGTGGCATTTTGTTGTATTGTTCTTAACGATGATTATATGCTATACTACATCTGCCCAATGCACACCCTCTTCACTCTTATGGTGTATGGGGCTCTTGGTATTGGCCACAACTATAATGAGATAAGATCAGTAATGGTTCTTAAAATTTTGATGTGCTTTCTCGTGGTTATCTTGGTTTGGGAAATTCCTGGAGTTTTTGACCTGGTTTGGAGTCCCTTCACTTATCTGTTAGGTACGTAATCATCAATGACCTTGTTACCATACTGCAGCCAATTGATTTCTGTTGTTTTGTTTTGTCCCAAAAAATCAAACCTCGCTGAGAGATTCTGAAATTCAGAGTTACACTTCCACTGTTTTGGTTTGAGGCCTTAAATAACTGATAATTGTTTATCTCAATGACAGGATATAGCGATCCTGCAAAACCGGATCTTCCTCGACTGCATGAGTGGCATTTTAGATCCGGGCTTGATCGTTATATTTGGATAATCGGAATGATCTATGCCTATTTTCACCCCAATGTACTTTCTTAAAACATTGTACTTTCACAGGGTTTCTTGGTTGATGAATTTTTGAAGTCTAGTGATTATTTCGTTGCAGGTTGAGAAGTGGATGGAGAAACTGGAGGAGTGTGACTCAAAGCGGAGACGCTCAATCAAAACATCGGTTGTGATAGTTTCTTCGACTGTAAGTCGCATAATTGAATTGAAAATAAAGGGATCATGACATCTGTTTGTATTTTAGATGATTTATCTGATTGTTTAGTAAATTTTGTTATCTGATTACTTGCTAATGATCTGTCGTAGATTGGCTATTTGTGGTATGAATTCATCTACAAGTTGGACAAGGTTGCATATAACAAGCTCCATCCGTACACATCATGGATTCCCATAACGTATGTCCTGAAGTTTTGAATTGACATCTCCTTACTCTTCATTCTCATTTTATGATATCACCTATGTCCTTATTGGGTGGGAAGAATTTCTATTAGAGAGCTTTAACAGAATCATGTGTAACAAGACTTACCCAGAAAGATTTTCTTAAAGATCTCCTTCATAGTTTGCTTTTCTTTTCCCCAGTGTTTATATTTGTTTGCGGAATTCTTGTCAGCAGCTTCGGAATTTTTCATTGACCCTTTTTGCGTAAGTTCTATATCGTTTTGATTTAAGTCATTAACTGCATAGCCTTTTCAATTGCACAAGTGGCATGAAATACTGCATTCATGTTTGTTTGATTGTTCAAGCTCACTCTTGCTGTCAGGTGGCTTGGCAAAGTTACTTTGGAAACCTATATTTCCCAGTTCCACATCTGGCTAAGGTGAGTGCACTTTATTTTTCCTATTTCAGGTGTTTGGTTTTAAATTTTAGTTATTGAAATGATTTGGTCTCTTATCTCCTGCATTAATTGAGGACGTTCATTGTTTTCAACGAATACTTGCAATCGATCCATGTATACCTATGGCCTCCATTTGGGAAGAATTTATAAATGGTTTAATTTATAAAGAGGTAGAAATGAGTGGTTGATAAGTAGATTGTACTTGTGGATCTACTAGAATGTGTGGTTGAAATTAAAGTTTGATCATTTATAAATGATTTATATCTCCGACAAACGGAATTGTAGTTATTTACTTGTAAATGTCTGTTTTATTCCCTTCTTTCCATTTGTGCATGAATAGAACCCTTTTTTATTTTTTATTTTTTTTATGAGGCATGTACCACATTGTAGATACGACAAAATATTGCCATTTTTATCTTAAATCTGCCATTTTACACTTGTAGAGGCTTAAATTTAACCGAATGAACTTTTTTAAAGAGAACATGAGTTGCAAAATCTTGAATTTGTAAAGGTTCCTGTGCAATGGCTTAACCAACATGAAAATGTAATAGAAGCCAAATTAATGGAGGTTTCATCGGATTTTATTTATGCTCATGCAGATCAAACATGCCTAATGGACAGCCTAAATGGCTACTCTGTTTGATCCCAAACTATCCTTTGCTTAACTTCATGCTCACAACTGCCATTTATATCTTGGTGAGTGAATCATAACTTTATCTTTGGATTATATTTAACTGATATATTTTTCTTTTTCCTTTTGACATTTTCGTTTGCATTTTGTTTACTGGTATAGGTATCATATCGGCTTTTTGAGTTGACTAACACATTGAAGTCAGCTTTCATACCCACAAGAGACAATAAGAAGCTATTTTACAATTTTGTTGCGGGAGCCGCCATCTGTGGAAGTTTATATTGCATTTCATTCATTCTTCTGCAAATCCCTCATTAATGGTAAGTTATTTAAGCCATTAATTAATGAATTGCACATGATGCACAATTTATGTTGTTGATAATAGGACAACTTCAAGGGTTTATTTTTTAAACAGATTAATAATGCAGATGGTATGGGTAAAGTTTAAAGATCAAAGATATCTCGAGAAGGAAGACTGTATACTTTGATTGTGGGGCATTGCATCATAGGGTTTTGCATCTCAGAGACAAAGTTTAGAAACATTTGTAACTATTAATAAATCTCTTCAAGAATGAATTAGTATGAATTCCTATTTTTCTGATTCTTAGGATCATCATCTCCAATAGGAACGAATTAGATTGACTATTAAACTAATTTCAACATACTTTGATATACCAGAAAAACGACCTATTGACGTAAGATTGATTTTAGAAACATTCTGCCTATCATAGAGCAACTGAATTATACCCTTGATGAAGAATTATGAAATGGTATGAATTTTATCTATAGATTATAGACTTATGTATGGAGTAAGGGCTGATTTGAACTCTTGAGATAATGTCGAAGATAATATTCCCCCATAAATACTCCCTCCATGTTTAATTTTTCTCGATCCTTTGTTTGCCATTCCCACTTCTTTTCATATGATCAGCTTGCGCTCTAACAAAAAGAAAATCGTATGGTTTGTACAGATACGGAAATCACCAGCTATGGGTACAAAAACATATCGATGAGCATACATGGACAGCGGGGAAGGTGTTACTGGATTCGGAACTAGTTGGCGAAGCTGGTGTGTCCATTAACTTTGTGGAATATCACTTGCATTGCAGCGTCCAGTTTTTTGCCTCTGAAGGTAGACGAGGCAGTGTGGTCACGGAAAATGGGAACATTTTGTTTGCGGGATTTCCACGCTTGTATTATTTTTATTAGTCACACCCTCCCCCACAATCCCCCCAGTTAATGAACAATAAGAAAAACGTAGGGAGAAGTAATATACGTGTTCTTGGGAACATATTTTGGATAATTATTACAGGCATTTTTTTATGGGTCATTCGAAATTTGAATGTTGTAATTTTATACCAAGAGGTAAAAATAACTGCAAATATTGCCTAGTGTAGCCAAGGTTTTAAAAGTTCTAAACAGCTTAAAGGCGTAAAAGTTAAGCCCATGTTTGACAATCATTGTGACAGCTTATTTTTTTTATATACTCATTTTTAACTATAAATTTACATAATAAAATGTACTGTATTTAAATGCAAACAAATTTCATATTTTTAAATCACGTATTCTTCAAAAAATTTATTCAAAAAATGGTTGTCAAATGGGGGTTATGTCTCAAGCCTAAAGAGTCTTAATATTATTTTAATTAGTTTAGATAGATTAATAAATAAAATAATGCATGCCTTAATATATTTTAAGGAATTTCATACATATTTTTCTTATTTTCAATAAAAATATAATCCTCAAAATCGTAAATACTTCAAATAATAATATTTTGTTTGTGATAAGAGAAAATAATGTTTGTAGCCTAAATTTGGATGGATTTTTTTCGTTTTTAAGTTTTAGCATGATTAAGCATTTGGTTGATCAAGATTTCAAAACAAGAAAAAATCACTTAATAAAGAAAAGGTGCAGTCCTTAAGCGGTTAACGTAGAGTTTATTGTGTTGATCTCGTTTTTTGCACTGTGGACGTGGATACTTGATATCGAGCCAACTCGCTTCCACATAAGCTAATTCCACAACGTTTGGATATTTTACTAGTCGACGACATTTCGAATTTGAACGTTAGTAGCTTTATAACATGAAACAAGTATGTTCGGGCGTCGGCAAGATCACACGATAAGGAACAATCAACGAAAACCAAGCTAAAAGTCAAGATTGAACATCTATCTTTATCAACAAAATAATTAACTCAAAATGAGAGAATATTTAACTTACAGTAAATGTATTTGCGTTATCCCCAAATGAGACTAGAGAGGAAATATTTATAGTTTTACATGTGAAATGGTGTCCATTGGATGATTGGACACGTGACATCATTCCCTTAACAGAAGCATGCTATCCTAAGTAATAATTTTAACCAAACTAACTTGTGGCGCATTAAATGTTCTAAAAAGGGGCCGCTACCCTACAATTTATGTTGACAAGATTTTGACATATTACTCATTACAGAGATTACATCAATCATTCGAACAAAATATCATGAATTCAGGATCTTCAAAGGTAGGTTGTCACTCGTCATGGTAGAGTTTCAGATTTAGCCTCTTTGAGCATCATTAATTCGACAAGAAGGGCTTCGGCAACCGCTTTAGTGAAAGCGCTTGTTGCAAGAGCTTTAGTAGGTCCTATACACTCCACGTGTGATGCCATGTAGGCTCCAACAAGAGGGCTTCGGTGGGTCAGTTGCATTCCACGTGTGATGCTGCATAGGCTCCAACGAAAGGGCTTCGATGGGTCGTGGGATGCCACGTAAGGCAGCACGTGGGAGCCTTGGTGGCGAGACGTAACAATAGTCCCCCAAGTCTATGTATTGTTAGTCATACCATGCATGCACTTCTGTTTTGAGTGAAGTTTCTATGGGAATCATAACTTTATCTTTGGATGATTTTATGGTGGTATACTTGGATGATATTGCGATATATAGTAGATCACTGGGTGATAATGTGGTCCACTTAAGGAAGGAGTTCTCACGGCTTAGAGAACATCAATTATATGTCAAGAAGGAGAAATGTGAATTTTTCCGTTCGGAGGTGATGTTTTTTGGACATTGGGCTGGTCAGGGAAAAATCAGAATGAATGGAAAGAAGGTGAAGGCTATCATGGAGTGGTCAAGTCCATCCAAGGTTGCTAAATTATGTTCTTTTCTTCGATTAGCAAACTACAATTGGCATTTTATTCAAAGCTATTCCAAGAAAGTAAACACCTTGACGGATTTACTGAAAAAGGATTGGAAATGGGAATGGACCAATGAGTGCCAACGAGCTTTTAAGAAGTTAAAATAGGCTCAACTAAACCGGTGTTGCAGTTACCTGACTTTGAGAAGCTGTTTGAAGTACATACTGATGCATCTGACCGTGCTATTGGAGGTGTATTGGTATAAGAAGGTGATCTGATTGCTTATGAAAGTTGGAAATTGAAAGAGGCGGAACAACGATATTCAACTCAAGAGAAAGCGATGACGGTATTTGTTCATTCTCTTGAGATTTAGCGACATTATTTGTAAGGAACAAAATTCACTGGTCTAACGGATAATGTAGCCAACACATATTTCCGGTCCCAAAAGAAGTTGTCAGGAAAACAAGCGAGATGTTAGGAGTTTTTGGTTGAGTTTGATTTTGTGTGGGTTCATAAGCCAGGCAAGCAGAATCAAGTCGCTAATGCACTCGATCGGAAATCTGTGGAAGCTTACGTATTAGCTTTGATGACAGTCGAATCTGATTTTCGTGACAGAATCAAACAATGGGCTGAAAAGGATGTTGCTTATACCAAGTTGTTGCAGGAAATTATGGATGGCTTGGTAAGACGGTATTGGATTGAAGATGGTTTGATCTATGCCAAAGGCAGCAGATTATATGTGCCTTCAAGTGGGGGACTGAGGCAAGTACTATTGAAGGAAACTTATGATCCACAATGGGCTGGCAATTTGGGCATCGAAAGGATGTTGACTTTGCTCTCGAAATTGTATTACTGGCCGAAGATGTGTGAAGAGTTAGAGGCATATGTAAAATCTTGTTTGGTGTGCCAGCAGGATAAAATAGAAATGAGGAAAGAGGCAGGTTTGCTCCAGCCTTTGTCGATTCTAGAACGGCCCGGTAGTCGATTTCTATAGATTTCATTTTAGGTTTTCCGAAGGTTGATGGGTTTAAGTCCATTATGGTGGTGGTGGATAGGTTTTCAAAAATATTCGATCTTTAGACCAGCTCCGCATGAGTGTACAGAGGATGTTGCTGTTGGATTATTTTTCAAGAATGTTGTGAAATACTTTGGAATACTTGAGGATATTATGAGTGATCGGAATTCTCGGTTTATAGGCAAATTCTGGACCATGTTGTTCAACATGATGAGGTCTGAATTGAAGTTTTCAACAGCAAATTATCCACAGACAGATGGTCAGATGAAAAGGATAAATGCATTGCTAGAAGAATATCTCAGACACTACGTTACAACAAGTCGGAAAAAATGGGTTTCCTTGCTTGATACAGCTCAGTTTTACTACAATCTACATCAATCTTCTGC
>CAIGRK010287536.1:0-10082 GCA_903798315.1 Fraxinus greggii | reverse complement strand
GATTGCATATGTTGTGCATCACTTTTGGAATTATGCAATCACGATGGTCTATTGAAACATAGTTGTTGAACAACACAGTCCCATTTAGTTTTATTGTTTTTTTTTCAAACAGGATTATGTTAATTATGCTGTAATTTTACCATCAATCGTATATGTCACATTCCAAGGTAGGATGTCCGAATGTGTTTTTTTCCCCCCTTCTTGTGTCACGTAACCACATGAAACCACTCGAAATTGTGTCATTTTGTTCAAGTTCAACTATGAGCAAAGATTATTATATAAGTCAAAAGAAAACACTAACAAAACTGAAAATTGCATTTAAGAGGAAATAGTTGCTAAATCAAATTTATTCAAACCAAGTCACCAACACAAGCAATGTTTTGCCAAGGGCAAAACCAAAATTCCTGTAATCGAAGAAGAGAAACAATAGCACATGACTGATGCAAAATCCCATCACTTCATCTATACATCCAGAAAAAAGCTCATGCTAAGTCTATAAAAATAAGCTTCAAATTCCAAAATTTTCAACAACAATATTTGAAGAAAACTAAAACAAGATTTGACATGTATGGTCTTGCATGAGAACACGGTAAGGGATTGAAAGCCATCAAATTGTTTACTTGACGTCACGTTCTTTGCCTCTAGCCTCACGGATCCAGACAGCACAAATGAAAGATACCTCTCACTAAAGCTTGGGAAAATCACCTGCATCCAAGTTGGAAAAATAACTCAGTACTTCATGGAAAATTTGAATTCGCTCAAACAATTTCCTGTTGGCCACATGCATTCAGTCCTTTCTAGATCTACTGGAAGGTCCCAAACAATTAGATCATCACCTATTAACAAAAACAGCTGATCAATAATAATGGATGCGTGCATTATGCAGAAATGCGATAATACCATATGTTTTAGTAACCTGCTGCAATCTTCATCCACTTGCTGCAATCTTCATCCATTTTTTTTTTATAAATGTATACCACTCGATATGGTTACCATACTTACATCCACTGGGTAATAGAAGTCCAAATGTGATCCCATTGCAGGTTATGAAGATGTTCACATAATTGATAACTGCATATAAAAAAATACGGTTAAAAAACAACCTGTGTGCCAAATAGCAAAAAGTATACAGACACAAGATTACCAGATAGTAATAAATCATATTAGAAGTCTGGAAGATTGGATGAATTCGCCCAAACAATTTGGCGATGGCTAATGGATTTACGCGCATGGAAGTTGCTGGCGGTATACTTTTCCATCATCATTTAGGATGAAATCAAGATCAGATTCAGTGGGGGTGCCAAAAGCTTCAAAACATGTAATCAACATGAGAATATTTTTATTTGAAAACTAAAGACCACTAATTAATTATGTGAAAAATTCAATATTCGGCTATTAGCTCAATAAGCTAATCAGGCAAAAAATTTATTTCAGTTATAAATTGGTGAAAAGCATTAAAAAATCGCCTCCATCACCAAGTGCATTTGATGCATGCGATCTTTCCCTCTAACATAGGTTTTTTGTTCGTAATTTTCCATGAAGATGCAACCTACGGACTACACGTCTATTACAACAGTATATTCCAAAGAATTAAACAAAAGCTCGGGTGCTCAATACCATTGGGTTACAACATATTCTGTCTGAACTCGTTATCCAAGGAAAATCACAAATTTTAAGATCACCATAAGCATTCAACACCAGGTTTCCAAGGTGTAACAAAGGTAAAACGAAATATCACGTACAAATCGGTTTCAAGAATTAACGAGCAATCACAAAGAACTACATGTATATTACAAAACACCAGTAGTTCACACAGACAACCATGTAATCGCAGAAACCCACAATTTTTTTTATATAAAAATTGTATTAAATAAATGAACCCTTCAAGCACCCAGATGAACGCGGATAGGGTTTTGTAATTTCAACTATTTTTGTCCGCCATATGAAAAATAAGTTTTCCGGTGTTGCTGTGAAATTTAGAATTCCATTCCGATTGGTATCGCAATGTCTTACCGTTTTGAATTTGAAATTCCATATCTTTAGCTACAATGCATTGATTGGAGGCTGTGATATTTGTCTGAGCATTTTTCAGTTACCATACAAAATATAGGAAGTCTGCAAATCAGTGTTCCAATTTATTTTTACTTGCAAGTTGTAAAATCAATATATTAATATATAATACAGTAAAATATGAATTGTAATTTCTTCCTGGGTATTTACGAATTTTTCCCTTTGTTTTACTATTGTAATTACTAACCTCAAAATGACAACATCTGAACGATCTCATAGTTAATAGAATTGGGACACATCTCCGTTCACCCGTGTGATAAATGTACAATTTTGACAATGTTGGAATGCAAGACTATTATTACGGAGGGGAATGCAACTGCATGCACTTTGACAATCAAGTCAAATAGAAAAATTAGATGTGAAAAAAAGTGGCAGAGTTTAGGATATGAATGATTTACACATACCTTGATAGAGGATTCAAGGGGTTTAAAGGAGGAATTAATAAAGTTCAAGGAAAGAGGGGATACATGCTGGATGGGTTGCTTTCTGCCCATATGCTAATTGTAGATGGGTAGCCGACTTGTCACATCACATATTCTAAGGGCTTGTTTGTCTCCCTATATTTGAAAATATTGTTTTCTACAGTAACATTCTCCACTACATATTCAAATAATAAAATTTTCTACACATAAACCAATAAAATTTCTTTAAATTTTAACCACACTTTCTCCAAAAAATACTATTCAAAACTCAATTCTTTCTCCCATAATGAGAGACAAACAGGGGCTAAGTGAGTACTTGATGGGGGTCACTTTCATTTGAGCTCTCTATAGTTTCTCCTTAATAGCAATTAGAGTTGGACAAAATTTTCGAACCAAACCAATTGAATCGAATTGAGTAATTTTTCTTTAGTTAAATACCCAAACGTATACCTGAATAAAAAAAATGACAGGTTCGATTCTCGATTTAGACTAATAACCGAATAAGGACGGAATCTACCTAATTTTTTTTTATCTCAAATAAGCTAACTTCTTTTATTTTTTTCTAAATAAATTTGTTAACTAATTAATTTAGCCCAAACTCAAAATATGATTTTCCTATTTATAATTTCCAGTCCAAGCCTAATTTAATCAAATTGACCTAAATTTTATCCACAATAGTGTCATTTATGATGTTATAGAAAAATTGAATTGGAAGCTTGGCTGTATTTTTTTTTTCATTATTGGGAGCTCGCTATTTTCTTATTCTTGTGATTTTAATAGTTAAAACTATGAAAAGCTCAACAAAGAGAAGCGCAAAAAATATCATGAGATTGCACTAAGTTATTTTATAAGAGTTTAAATTGAATATGTCATTAATTGAATTAATGTAACATTGTTGTAAATATTAAGAAAAATTAATTATTGCACGGAAATCGAGAATCGAATCGAACGATTCCATAATTAAATTTAGACCCGATGATTCCACTTAAAATACCCGAAAATTCGAGTTCGACCGGACCATGTCCAACCCTAATGGCAACCACCAGGGGATGCCGACCAATTTCCTCATATCCTGTCTTGTTTGGCCATTCGTCTTCCTTAATAGAGTGATAGATATTCGGGAGCTTCCTTGATACTTTGTATCTTCCGCTAAATACTCATTATAGATTATCTTTGGTTCATTGCCCAGGGCTCATCAATTTGTTTAAATGGTCCCACATTCCAGATAGGGCTCTTGTTAGGTGTCCAGCCTTAGTTTACGCTTCGAGAAATCGTGGGTTCGAAATCATCTATTTTGAAAGTTCTATCTATAAGAGCATCACTTTAGTCTTTAGGCTTTGGTCTTAGCCTTATGACTTTGGCCTTAGCCTTATGACTTTGGCATTTACACTTGATTTTGCTAGTGTTGGATCCAAGCTATAGTTTTCTACATCTTCCACATTGTGTGAATCAATGTAGGCATAAGACACTGATTTAGGCTTAAAGGTTGGCTCAAGATCATCTACTACACCTTGTCTCCACATGTGCCGTATGTGGAACAATGGAAGTGAATAAGACCCCATAAAATGGAGACATAATAATAGTCCCACAAATTCAAGATTGATCGTTCGTGTTAAACTCCAGAACTTGATTCAAGGTGACGTTTGTTGTTTAAAGCACCAATTTGAGCTCCTTCCATTTTACAATCCCCTTGTGGCTTGGTCACATAAATGTGCTACGCGCCTTGACTCAAACAACCATGGTCTTATTCAAGGCTTAGGCTCCCCTAATGTTGGTTGTCCACACACATGGTTATTCAAGGCTTAGGCTCATTATTTCAAGTATGTACTATTTTAAAATCTGCTACTAAAAACCTCCCAAAATCTAACCTATATGTACTTTTTAGCGGGTGCCCAAAACTCCCTCGCTGACCTGAATTGCTGAACTACTCGATTGGAATTTCTTTAATTCTAGGGTTCTTCGGGGGTATAGAGACGCGTAAGCCCCAACTCAACACAGTTACGCAGTAATGGCCAATCCTAACATTCACCCACACTACTCTCTTGAAAATGGAAATTGAAAACCCAAACCCTTCTGTAGATCCTCAACCGCAAGAAGAAGAACAGACGAACCCTAAGAAGCTAAAAATGTCCACCACTTCCGACGACGATGAAAACTATGACAATGCCTCCTCCGCTGCAGCCGATGAAGGTGCCGTACTTCCAAAAAAACCCAGATACAAGCGCCGCAAAATAGCAATTTTCTTCGCTTATTGCGGAGTGGGATACCAGGGTATGCAAAAGAATCCTGGAGCTAAAACCATCGAAGGTGACCTCGAGGACGCCCTTTATCACTCCGGTGCAGTTCCCGAGGAGCAGAGGGGACTTCCGAAACGATTTGACTTTGCCCGGTCCGCTCGAACAGATAAAGGCGTCAGCGCCGTTGGCCAAGTGGTTTCGGGACGGTTCTATGTCGAACCCCCTGGGTTAATCGAGCGTTTGAATTCAAGTTTGTCGCCTCAGATTCGGATATTTGGGTTCAAACGTGTTACGGGGGCGTTTAATGCTAAGAAGTTCTGCGTTAAGCGGAGGTATGTTTATTTGATTCCTGTCTTTGCGCTTGATCCATCTTGTCATAGAGATAGGGAGAGTGTTTTAGCTAGTCTGGGGTCTGAGAATGAGCTCGTTAAATGTTTGGAGTGTTCGGAAAGAGGCCGTAAAGTTTTTGGAGTAATGGGTAAAAGAAATTTTCCTTCAAAATCTGATTTTGAAGCTGTTCCCGTTGATTCAAGCATTACATTGGACAGAAGTGCTTTTTTTGAATTCGAAAATGAAGAGAAGGTTGTTATTAAAACTTCAGAAAATGGAAATGGCGAAGAGAAGATTGTTATTAAAACTTCGGAAAATGTAAATGGCAACAACGAAGCTGATGATAATAAGTTAAAT
Organism: Fraxinus greggii; assembly: GCA_903798315.1. Lineage (NCBI taxonomy): Eukaryota > Viridiplantae > Streptophyta > Magnoliopsida > Lamiales > Oleaceae > Fraxinus > Fraxinus greggii. The sequence continues at coordinate 4,666 of CAIGRK010287536.1, read as the reverse complement.
ACTGAAAGTGTGAAAGAATTGGATGATGGGGCTGCCCAAAGTGATAAAACTGAGGAAGATAAAGTTAACAGTGGAAGTGTGGATGGCAATGCAAAACCAGAGAAAAGGAGCGAATTTTCTTATGGAGAGCAGGAGAGAGAGAGATTTAACAGAACTTTGAAGTTCTATGAAGGCACGCACAATTTTCATAATTTTACTACAAGAATAACAGCTGAGGATCCCTCTGCAAAGAGATATATCATTTCGTTTAATGCAAACAACATGGTTAACGTAGAGGGTATTGAATTTGTGAAGTGTGAGGTGATCGGGCAAAGCTTCATGCTTCATCAGATAAGGAAAATGATTGGCCTTGCGGTTGCAATTATGAGGAATATTTCTCCTGAATCTTTGATTGAAACAGCTTTTGAACAGTATGTGTTTTACGTGCAAACTTTGTCTTCTATTGTTGCATTGTAGCCTCTTTCTTGATCGAGATTTTTATTTCTTGTGTGTGTATTGAAATCAGGAATGTGAACATTAATGTGCCGATGGCACCTGAGGTTGGATTATATTTGGATGAATGCTTCTTTTCCTCATATAATCAGAAATGGAAAGACAGCCATGAAGAATTATCCATGAAGGCTTATGCAGGGGAAGCAGAAGACTTCAAAATGAAGTATATCTACCCTTATATTGCATCAACAGAGCACAAGGATGGTGTTGTAGCCCTCTGGTTGCATTCTCTAAACTATCGTAACTATCCCGATTTACGCGGTTTAAACAATGGTCAGAGCACCGATAAGAAATGCAATGAAGTTGTGGACAATGGCCAAAACACTGATGTGAAGCATGATGAAGCTGTCGTCGTGGCCTAGTGAGTTAACATACAGGCTGATTCTTCTATCCACCCTTGCAGTATGGTCTGTCCTTGTGTGCTCACTATTTGTTTTCCTATTGATGTACTTGAAACTATTTATTAGAACCTTAATATAATTTCTCAAATACACAATCAAAATTGTCATAGAGAAATCTGTGATGTGACAAGCACAATTTTAATAAATTCTGGAGATTTTATCATATTGTGGACTATCTTGAAGCACGTAATATCATCTACCATCTTGTTAGATACCACATTTTAAGTTTATTTCTTGAATATCTCCAATATTTGTTGTGACCGTAAGCACCGTTAGGAAATTAACTTTTCAAATTTATATGCAAATATGCTGGTGCATGCATTGATTATCTGACATTGGTAACATCCTGCCCATGTGCAATGCTTTCTTATGGTTGTATTAGTTCAAATTAACACACTTTATCTTAATGAGGAACTAATAGGGACGGTGTACTATCTGACTGTTCATGAACTGCGTTGGTGCTGGTGTGCTGGTGTATTATAATAATATGTATTTCGAGGAACCCGGTTTCTATAGTTTAAACGTGATATGTAAGATGATGCATACACAACAGCTCAGGCGATACGGCATAAATGACATTAAACCAAAAGATGTATGCAGAGGTGAAACAGAGACAGCACAACCTCCTTGGCCTCCAGCCCCATACAAATTTTCGCATTAGTTTGCATAGGCTTTTCCCTTTTCATTCTTCGAACCTAAAAATGTAGGATACCGTAACCGTGCATGTACTCACTTAAAGCATGCCTTGCTCGACTTGCCTAGAACATATTGACATCCCTAGATGCATTAGAACATCAATCTATTTTGTTGTCCACTTTTACTTGATTGGCATATTGTCAACATTTGCCTCTTTGGGGTCAAATGCTGTTATTTCTTCCAAATTGATTACCAGTGATTGCTGAGTGGTATGTGTTTGATCTTTTTTTTTCAACTGCTTATACGCATCAAATTTAGGTATGTAGATTAGATTGGATTATAAACATGGTCTCACTGGCATGGCTTTTAGGTACATTTGACATTCATCTCGGGTGAAAAAAAGGAAATTTTAAAATCTTCTCGGGGTAAGTTTGTTATATATCTAAGCGATAAATACAAATTCTGTGTGCTAAAAATCAAACCGACACTTTGGGGCATGTTATTGTTATTCATCACTTCATTGCCCGCACTAAACTCAATGTTTCTCCAAAGACAATGAAATGTGATGGAAGACACATTTTTGAAATGGTTACATTTTTTGATTTTTAACAATGTAATCGATCACTTGCATTATATGTATTTACATGTGCATAAAACTGATGGAAAATCAAGAAAAGAGCAATCCATCCTCGTGCAATACACCCTCTCTTCTCTTCTTCATAAAACTATAGACAAACTAACATTACACTAAGCAATACCCCTCATGGAATAGGTTGAAACTGTACAATCAAGAATTGGAGCTCCATATAATCTTGGGTGATCACTCTCCATCCCATAATCCATGGTGGGTGGACGGTACTCCATTTCTTCTTCCTCTTCATACACATATTCAGGTATCTCAATATCCTTNAAAATCAAGAAACCAGCAATCCATCCTCGTGCAATACCCCCTCTCATCTCTTCATCATAAAACTATAGACAAACTAACATTACACTAAGCAATACCCCTCATGAAATAGGTTGAAACTGTACAATCAAGAATTGGAGCTCCATATAATCTTGGGTGATCACTCTCCATCCCATAATCCATGGTGGGTGGACGGTACTCCATTTCTTCTTCCTCTTCATACACATATTCAGGTATCTCAATATCCTTTCTCCTCACATTTTCCCACAGAAATTCCAACCTGTTTACATACCTCACCTTCCAATACCACCTGCAAAATTTTCCAAATATGAATTCGACCTCAAAAACTACTTTGAAATTAAAAAATCTGACATGACAGCTTAAGCTTTACCCTCCGGGTCCAGGGAAGATGAGACGGCCAAAAGTCGCGAGGAAGAGGCGGGACTGAAATCCAGGATGGAGGAAATAAATTGAGTCCAGATTCTCTCTAATTTTAACTGGAATTGCTTCGTAGATTGATCTCAAAGCTGAAATGCCTGGGAAGTTGTCGCTTCTGTTCACACCTGTGTTGATATAAACCACTGAAAATGGGGTTTCGCCTAAACTTGGGAAAATCTCATCCTCCAAGTATTTCTTCAGTGCATCAACATTCAGAACTCCCGCTGTTAACAAATTACGACTGCAAATGTTAATACAAACAACAAGTAGAGAGATTGAAAACAAGAATGAATGAATTCATTATACCTGGAAAGTTTTTCCCGATTAGGCGAAGGATAGTGAAGCCTCGTTTATCTTTGCCTTGAATTTTGAAGATTTCAAGTTTTTTGAAGAGATTTTCTTGTTCAGATTGAGAGAGCATGCGAGGAGGAGCAGTGATGGAAGTCATTGTGGGATGTGTTTGGGAGATTAAAGAATGAATTGTATTTATAGGGAAAATTGCAATATTGCTCCCCAACCTATTGATCGATTAGCTAGTCAGATCCCAATCTTTCAAAGTGTGTAATATTATCCCGCTTTGTGCTTAAAAAAATTTGATTTAGAAAAAATCAAATTTTTAGTGGATTTTAACACTATTTAAAAAAGCGTAAAGCGTGACAAAACAGGAGGTTAAGCTTTAGTCTAAGCAAGCTTAGGCGAGATTTAAGGGTAAAAAAGTATTTTCCTATTTTAATATTATTTTAAATTTTTAAATCAATTTAGTAATTAAATAAAAAAGCATTAAATAGCGTAAAAAAGCACACCTAGTTGAGGGAAAAGAATAAATAAAAAAAGGGGGAAAAAATCGTAAGGCGGGGCATTTCGCGCCCTCTTCGCACTTGGGTGTCTCTTTTTGTAACACGGAATTTTAATAAAAGTTTATGAAATGTAAAGTTAAAGAGCTTGTTTGGGAGGAATTTTAATTCGATTTTAATTGAAAATATAGTCATTATTGAGTATCACTCGTCTAATAAAAGTCAACAATAACGATTAGTTTTTTAATTTTAATTCGATTTTAATCTTTATCGAACACGCTCAAAATTCGTGAATCTGACGAATGTACAATTGACATTTAATTATTATTTTCACTTAAATTTTAATCACTTTTTAGATGGGGGAGGCATACAACGATATGATAGGGACTACCCGCAAGTATATAAATGTTTGAAATATGCATTAAGCAGGGGCCGGTTTTGAATGGTGGGGTTGGGTGGGCTTATCCATTATGGGCAGAAATTATTGAAGATGACGAGGGCAGAGAATATTCTTCGAATCTTCCTTTTTGGAGAGATTAGACTGACACGTGGCTGTAATTGCCACGCCACGTATGTGATGCGGGACCCTTTTGTACAGATTAAGCCCGTGTATCTTTATTACCGAATCCAAGAATTTAGAAGATATGAATGCGACAGAGAAATGTTTAGCTTAAAGATTTATTTATTTTTTTAATTCGAGATATCATACAGAATTTTCATATTAAAAGTATAAAATGAGTTGATTTGAGTTCATAAATATTGCTGAAGTCTAAAAAAATAGAACTCAAGCAAACATATGCTCTATGTTGAGTGGCTTGGGGCAATTTTTCGATCGTCAAAATTTTATTGAAGCCATGTCAATGTTTAGTCCCTGTTCCGCTTCCATTAAAATTATAATTCACTTTTTATCTCTCTTCTTATCAACTAAATATTTTTCAATAAAATAATATTACACGTAATTTCAAAAAAAAATTCTTCTTTTTTAATTATACATTTTT
>CAIGRK010287473.1:0-10442 GCA_903798315.1 Fraxinus greggii | reverse complement strand
TTGATTTATCCAATATAAAAAAACTTCGGTTCTTATTCACTTCTTTGGTTCTTGGTCTAGGACCGAGAACCGAACCAAACCCGTTGGTCTCGATTCAGATACCCGTTTGGGTATTTATTTTAAGAAGAACCGCTCGATTCGGTTCGGTTCGGACATTTTGCTCCACCCTAATTTTCTCCATAAATTATTTTGGGATCACACGACAATTGAATTAGGTTTTAGGCATATTAAAATAGGTCAAATACTCTTGATTTGGACCTGTAAAAATAAGTGTAAAATCAGATTTTACTACAAAGAACCATCTCATGCTTGCAGCACTTCATGCTTGGGCTAATTGTCTTTTAATAGCCAATTTCTTCACTCATAAGCATTACTCACGACTCAAGTCCCTTAAAGACCTCATCTCTCCCTCCTAAATAAGAAATTATCTTCTTCAACTCATCCCCAATTGACGCTAAGTGGAAAAGAAAGCAAAAGAGCCAAAGAGAAGTAGAAAAACAAGAAGCTGGAATTGGAAGTTCTGGGCAGGTAATTTATCTCAGGGTTTTGAGAATTATCTTTATTTTTTGAGGGTTTTATATCCTCTTGAATCTTTGGACTTGCTTGAGATCGTGTTAGGAGTGTTGTTGATGGTTTTATCTATAATATATTAAATATCACATCAAGTGCGAATCATTTTTAGATGATTTTAACCCTTCTACAATTCAATTATTTCAATAATATCTTTTCATTTTTTAGTATGTAATAAATATTATAAAACCCTTGTCATGTATGAATTTAATATTATTAATTCTCAATTAATTAACATTCACATTAATTTAGACTCAATGCATTTGATTTAATGAATCTTGATTTACATGAATCTAGAGTTATTATAGATGAATTTATTTTTATTCATGTATTTAGAAATTTTAATGCGTGTTTAAAGTCAAATATTCGTAATCAATTCTTATGTACCAAATATAGTATAAAAATGTTGCTCATTTGTAGTATTTTATCATTGCAAAAAATCTGAATCATAGAAATTGAGTTTTGAGACTACAATTTTCTTCTCTGAAGTTTCTATCCTAAATTTTATTTTCTTTAGTTCGTTTGAGACTCGTCAAATCCTCCTAACGAATTAGTATTAAATATTACTTTATAACACTTATAAAGTATTTTCAGAATAACATGTAATGCATGTTCAACTCTGACTAGTGATAACAAAAAAGGGTAATTGATTGCAAGAATTTGAGTAAAATCAACCCGGACAAAAATTAATGGTTGCCGAATTTTAGTAATACAACCTTGAATTTTAAGTAATACTTTGAAGGAAATGTATATGTATCACTTTATATGTTCTTATATAAGAGTTATAGTATGTAAATAAGTTTTAATAGGTCAGAACTTGATTTGTGGCATGATGATGTAATGGAAACCAAAGATAGTCATAGTAATTTGCCGGTTCAATGTGCTATAAAAAGGACTTAACTTGAGGCTGAAATCTTGAACTTGTGGTGAATTCATAACATGGCTACCTTCATATATATATATATATATATATATATAAACTCAGAAAAAATAGTGGGATTATGTGACTATTTCTGAGTGCAGTATGTAACTTGAAGTGTTAGCACGATCTAAGCTATTTTGGAATTAATGGTCGTAGCACGGGATCGTGTTTAATATTAGATGAATACATGTTGCTTTCTGACTGTAAGTGAAAAGGAGACTTGACCTACACCTCGTAGAAAGCATAAGTGCACAAAGCCAAAAAGGTAAGCACAATCCATTTGCAATTACGATTCAAGAACGTACTATTTGTTGAATATATCAACTATTATCACGATTTTTATATAACTTTGATGATGAACATATTGTATGTCGTATGTTGGTCACGAAAATTAAATACATATTTCAAAAATATAATGGCATCTATTTTGATTGAGTATATTATTCATGAGCATTTGCACGTGCAATACGACATATGTACATAGTCAAGAATTTAGCATGCACGATATGATTAGAAAAATGAATTTGCATCAAAATGTTTTATTGACAACACTGGAGTATTGAGGCATGTGAGATATGCGTATGTAATATGTTTTGGCATCGCGGGTGATTGCAATGGTAGATATGGGGATGTGCCTTTGGTGATCACATGAGGGTGGACGACTGACTATGTTTTTGTGATATTATGATTATTAGTGCCGCCGTTGGGATACTTCTTGGGTGATCATATGGGCAGTTAAAGGATGTACTTCTAGTGGTTACAAGAGGATGGTCAACTCAACTGTGTCGATATCATATTGACCATTATATTATTGGTTATTGATATTGATATTGTACAGAGCTCTATTCGGTGCATAGTAGGTAGGTTAAGGGCTAAATGAAAGGAAACGATTTTAAACGAAATTATTTTGAGCCAACTTTGACGGATATTTGAATATAATGCATTTTTAGAATGATATTTTTAAGAAAATGACATGGTGTCATTTACTCATATTATTCATACTCATGGCATGCATGCTTGTTACTTATTGGGCATTAATTTATGTAGTTCTTTTATTGTAGGTGAGTATGAAACTTCATAGAAGCCATGCTTAGACGTGAAGCTCTTATGGGATTTCATAGTTCTATGTACATGGATGATGACCTGTAAGGTTATTTTGGTCTTGCAATCTGTTGTATTCTATTTTTGGGATCCTGTATTGTGTATATATGACTTTTGAAATGATATGGTAGATACTTTTGTAATCTCAAAGTAAATATGTTGGAATATAATTATATAGTTTTTTGTCTCGAAATATTATATGAACGTCATAGGTGATCGGGTGAGAATATATATGAATCTTATTGTGAAGATGCTTATTCCATTTTCTCATGTAAACAAAAAAAAAAAAAAACTGTGCAATCATATGCCTAGGTCGAGTCGTCAATTTTTATTTCTATACATGTGATTGTATGGTTATCTATATAATTGGGGTGTGACAAAATAATAATAAATGATCTCACTATTGCAATCATTGATGGTCAACAGTCGTCCTAACTTACCAACATTCCTGGATCTGCCACTTCTTATTACCCTTACATTAAACATACTTATTATTCTATCTCTTAGAAATTTAATCCAAAACTACAATCTGAAGACTTTGCCCAACACTCTTTCTCATCAATGATGATGGACACTTTATAGGTGCGCCTTGAGATTCTAGAAGGGTGCAACTCGTCTAGGTCGATGTCTCTTTGGGAAAATTATGGGTGGACAGGTTGTGGACAAGGAGAGCTTGAATGGAGTGCTTCGGTCAATTTGCCGTACAACATCAATTCACAATGGTACATAAAAAAGGTATAACTACCTTGATCTTCACATTTAATAGTGCGATGGAACAACAATTGGACCAATAAGAGGATTAAATGGGTCAAGATTCAGTCATCTAAGAGATAATATATATATATGGGTTGTGAGCAACATTAATTGTTTAAACTACTTTCAACAGCCTACGTTGGTTTCGGGTCTAGCTTTTGAACTTGGTTATTGGTAACAATTTAATCCAAAATTTACATGATAACCCTAGCCCAAGATTTATTGGGTATTAAAATCCAACAAATCTTCACCTTTATACCTAATCAACCTGCAAGCAATCAAAATGCAAAGTTAATGCTTGCATAATCAAGGCAACCAATAAAATTGGGATCACAGACCTTATACCGTATTTCGAATCGAGGAAACCTGCAACTAATCAAAATACAAAGTTAATGCTTGCATAATCAAGGCAACCAATAAAATTGGGATCACACTCCACATCCCCGGTACAAACCACCAATGTGTACCCCTAGGCATCTATACTCTATCTTACCAATAGATATACAACACATTGCTAATGCATCTTAACTTACTATGCATGCAAACAGTTATACCAAGTAATTAATTGCTCTTAAATTTATGCAAATGTATATATCAAACACATTGAAATGCATATATAACCATGCAATATGATTCAGCAATCACATACATTCTGAAAGGATTACAGATGGATGTACATGCAATAACTTGGTTTACTCTCAATAAACCTCACTAAGATCATCACTCAACCCTATAACCACATTCGCCTCGTCTCTCATCTTACCTTTCTACTTATCCTTCTTCTTGGGATAGTCCCTAATAAAGTGCCCAATCTTATCACAACTGTAACACCGTCTACAACTAAACTTGTCCCATTTCTTGCCCCTCTTCTTACCATATGCATCACTTGAGTCACTGCTCAAATTGTCTTGAATTTTATCCAAATTCATCTGCCTGAACTTCATTCTACTTCTCATCATACACAACTCCCCCACTCTTCTTATCCTCTTTTTCATCCTTAAATCTTCATCTTCTTACTCCTAAGGGAATCTATGACAATCTTGGGTGTTAGGTTGTCCCTAGCATACTTAATTGCATTCTTAACCTCTCTATATAAATCAAGCTAGAATTAAACAAAATGATGACCTTATAAGTTTCAGACACCTCCTCATCACAATTAACGATATCTTGAACTTAAAAATAACCAGATTGTCATCAAAATTATTTGAAAGATTCATTTTAAAATTGAAAAACTTTCAAGCAGGTACAACTTTTTAGTAGTAGACTTAAGCAAATATAAGTCCTCTAACTTTTGCCAAAATTCTTTTGTAAAATCAAGTTTTCCAATTTTTCTCAAAACAATGTCATATAGGTGTAAAATAATTGAAGTGTAAGCAAGTTCATCATATTCTTCTTTTTGTGTTTCTGTCACATTTGTAGGAAATTTGTCATCTATGATTTTTGAAACATTTTGCTTCATCTTGTATTGCTAAATTGATAAATCTCCTTTCCCATTGAAAATTATAAATTTGAAATGTGAAGATATTTTGAAAAATAGAACAATCTAAGTGCAAAAAGAGGTTACACAAATTAATTCTAAGGCCGCAGTATACACTGTTCTGGATTCCTAGGATTCCGTGACAGGTCAAGTTTAGGTATTTTAACAGAATAATCAATGCAACACGAAGGAATATCAACAAAAAATTCAAATTTTCACGTAATACAGTTTCACGCAGTGACTAAACGCCAATTAAAAGCATAAAATTAATTTCCAACTTGCAATCAAATTCAACACTTCAGATAGGACACAATTCGCACAAGCGATGTTACCCCACACAATGACGCACTAATACTGAAAATTTAAATTGGGCAAAACCTATATATCAAAGCAAAATGAATTGATCACTTTAGAACCATCACTATTCCTCCTAGAGTCTCCAACAATCATAGGCATCAATCAACCACGATCAAATCCTGAACACGCGAACAACACAATCGTCAAGACTTCGATGTATAACCTAAAACAAAAAACTAACAACACCAAAATGTCAAGAAAAAAGTCAGAAACAAATTACGTGAAGACATCGTAGCCGAAAGGTTCTTCACGCGTCATCTACACTCTCTGCGGATGGTTACCACGTGCCGCTGTCGATGACATACACATTACCGCTGGGACCTCCTCCACCTGTATTTCATGTTTGTTCAACAAGTGAGTGGTCTGCCCGAAAATCTAGAAAATATCCTCGATTTTTTCACAATTCCCTGACAGTTTTTGGATTTTTTTGTCTTCGTTTTTGTCACTTTTTTGATCGATTTTTGTTAGTTTTTTAGACAAATCCATCGCCTTGATGTCTGATATCAATTGTAGCAGAAACTTGCTCTAATGGTAGTCAAAACGGTGATTTTCGAGAACAGTATCTCGTTACCTTTCTCTTCCCAACAACAAATCCAAACGGCTCCAACCCATAACTAAAATATTCACCTCAATTGCTCCACAATCTCACCCAAAAAAGATGAGATAATGGTGATGATTTGTAAGCAACAAGGGCACGAGAAGAACGATGGAAGAAACACGAAACGGACGCCAAAACGAAAGAGAAATTCACCAGATTTTTCTTTACTATTGCAGCCAATTTTTATCAGACGAAGGCAGCCACATTTTCTTCTTGTTTCTCACACAAAATCACACCTAAATGGCTAGGATAAAGACACCATATATAGAGGCTAGCTTATGCTTTAGTTCAATAAAAGGCTTCAAATGGGCCAAGATTCAAAGCTATCCAGAGGTATTATGTATGAGCCATGAGCAAAATTAATTGTTTAGGCTACTTCCACGGCCCACGTTGTATTCTGGTCGAACCTCCGGACTTGGTTGTTGGTAACAATTTAATCTAATGTTTACATCATAGCCTAGGATTCAATGGGTATCAAAACCCAACACAATCAATTAAGAGATATGAAAGTGTGCAAATCTCTATTATCGATCATATCTTTCATTCCACTCTTAAGTCAATAATAGTCGAAACTCTTTTCAACTTATGCTCTTACATTCGCCAAGGATGGAATATCAACTTTACCAAATGAAACATAAATCATAATCTCTTATTATCTAAGAGTGATGAATCTTTCATTGATCATTCACAATCTTCTATGACTCTGGACATATCCGAACGATGACGTATTAGGGACTTGTGTTAGAGCACCATCTGACACCAAAGTATGACCGTCCTTATATAAGGAACTACATTGACTTCAAATCGAAAGACCAATTTCACTATCGAATGTTGGAGAATAACCCTTGACGCTTAGATAATTATCCAAGTAAAATCTCTCCAGCGGGTCTCTACCACTTTATTTTCCTAACAAAACATCCAAGTGTTCCATTTAAATGCCACTATATTTTAGTTTGTGGGATCATCTACTTATTTCTTAAGTGAGGAATGCCACATGTGTTAATCTATCTGCAATAACGATATTCGTAACTCGTTTTTACATAAGACTAGAGACCCTATTAATTCAAGTTATCATAATAATTATTCAATGAAATAATAGATTTTCCCTAAAGAATAATACATTAATCACATTAAAAGTATTTACGTCCAAAATTAATTGAACCTAGGTATAACATTTACAAACTTCCACTTGCACTAGATCAAATCACTTATGTATCTTATATCATAAGAGTTTGCATGACATCATGTTTATAATATGAGAACTCTTTGTCAGTGGATTTGCAATATTATCACTTATGGGAACTCTTTTTTTCTTTCTCTAATGAGATGATATCGCTTGAACACATGTTTGAATAGTTGATGAGGGACTTAGCACATTTGCTTGCATGATGATTTCATTATTATCACAATATATCGGTTCAGATAAAAAATATTAGGAACTACTCTAAGTTCATTATCAAATGATTTAAAATCAATTAATCCCAAATATACCTGTTTTTTCATTTATGTGACCTAGCTTGCAGTGCTAGAGATATGTATTACTTAGGTTATCACATTTATGTCTTTTATTTTCTACGTTCATAATAGAAGAGTCAATATCAAGAATATAAGTCATTTTATAATTTATCATGACTATTATTTTATCAAGATATAATTAACAACAATTGTCCTAAACATTTACAATTCATGTTCCAACATGAAATTTAAATAATATTCTTGGTAATGGTAGAAACAAATAATATTTCTCTAATTCTTACACCAAGTCTAAAGGCAAGGTAAGAAGTATGTTCCTATAAGTAATGCAGCAAGTAGTCTACTTCTATTTAGTTCTTCATATTTACACAAATATGAGATCCATATCCAGTATCTAATACCCAAAAGCTAGTGAAGAAGACTTATCAACCTCAATAATAAAGATACCTGAAGTAGAAGTTTCAAAAACTTCTTTCTCTTCAAGCTCGTGAGGTAAGACTTGTAGTTTCTCTTTCAATGACCTTTCATTCCATAATGATATCAAAGGTCATTAAACTTGGTACAGTCCTTATTTGCTTCGACTGCTTTAGCTATCTTGAATGCTTTCCTAAAGGCTTCTTTAAACTTTCTCTTAGTTCCCTTACAAGAATGAATGGCCAGGACTTGCCCACTACCAAATTTGATGTTAGGCTTAAGAATCTTAAGCATGTTTAGCAACTTAGGGATGTGCACTCAAACCTATTCATGTTTAAAATTCATAATAAAGTGTGAATAGCTATCTGGTAGAAAATGTAGAATCAAGTTAATACTTTATTCATGGTCCATGAATGAACCCCATGAAGAAAACTACCCAATGTAACCAATCATCTTCAATACATGAGCACTGACTAAAGACACTTATGCAATTTTGCACAGGTATAGTTATTCTGAAGTTTCATGTCATTCCATATGTGATTGTTCATCATACAACTCTTCGAGATGAAAAGTCACAGTATTATCATCCATATCTTCATGTTGTTTTTGCAACTCGTCTGAAATAGATGCAAGCATCATACAAGTAACATTATTATCATCATAACTGTGTTTATTATGAAGCATTCACCTCTTTCTAAGTAAAGTTCTTGGTGAGTGTCTCTAGAAAGAGCTCAAGGACATAAACCAATTTTGTCATGCTTGAGAACAATTCTCAGATTGTAGTGCCAATTGAGAAAAATTGGCCCCGATCAGTTTGTTGGCATCCAGTATACTTCTCAAATTCATATGGTTACTCATAATTCAAAACTATAAATGATGAAGAATAAAGAATTCATATGTATCAAAAAACACATCAAATAATTTAACATGATTTTTTATTTGAATTAATTATGATCCAACTGTTTAACTTAATTTATGACACTCAAATAAATTTATAGAATTCGTACTTGATTCCCAATGTGCTAGGATCCCATTTGTAGTTTTAAAATTTTGAGTGTACTCAACAAGCCTTAATGGATAGATACTATAATCTATTTTATCTCCATACAACTCCTATGTTATTAAGTTGACAATTTTTGTCTTCACAAATACGCATTTAAAATTTTTCTCCTTGAGTATACCCAACAAAAGATAAATTTTAGTTANCTGTTTAACTCAAATTTATGACCCTCTCACATAAATTTATGGAATCCATACTTGATTCCCAGTGGGCTGGGATCCCATCTGTTATATTAAAACCTTGAGTGTACTCAACAAGCTTCAATAAAACATTTGGGTAGACACTATTATCAATTGTATCTCCATACAACTCCCAGATCATTAAACTGACAACTCTTTGTCTTCACACATCTTATGTGTTAGCTTAATATGCCTCTGAAGTTTATCTCCTTGAGTGTACTCAACAAAAGATAAATTTTAGTTAAGCCAAACCCATCATTCAGAAATATCTAATATTTCATAATGTCAAACATATCCTTCATGGACCAACCTTGTGTCTACTCAATAAGCTGAAATCGATGAGGTACTGTCATTTTTCACTACAATGATGGAAAGCGAATTATTAACATGACTTAATATTGTAACAAGGGGTTTAACATTTATAGGTCTCATCATAAATTTATAGCTTATTGTCGCAATAAGCCCTACCTTTTAGACCCATTGTGCTATACTCCCGACTTTTGGAATTGGTGAAAACATCCCTTGTATGAAATTTGGAGGTGTGGAAGACAACCTTTGGGGAGTGGAAAATCCCCATGTATCATCTTTGAATACCATCCAATTCAGTTAAATTAGGCGTTAAAAGTAGTAAAAATTGCCAAAATTAAAAGGAATAATTGTAAGGGTGATATCAAACTTTCTATTTTTTTGCAAATTATACCCCAAAACTTTTATTTGTACTACTTAAAATCAAAGACCTTTAAAACTTTATTTTATTCCCCAATCCCACCCCACCATAAAAAAAAGTAACATTCAAAAAGCACATAAATTCATTTTTGTCGCTTATTAATAAAAGAACAATCGGTGGACTTGTTTCAAATTCACTAGGATGGTTTCCCTTTCATCCATAACTATTTCCATCAAAAGTTATCTTCCTTGTACTCTCTCTCTCTCGGAATGATTCGAGATTCTGCATGGCTTTGGGTGAGACAAGTATTGAAGCTAAAGCCAAAGGCAAAGTCTCATCAGATTTAGATCTACGGATTTAGCTTGATCTTATAGCCTTCTCTCATATTCCTCGAAGTCAAACTTCTTTCGATAAGCTTCATTTTCTATGGCTCAATGAAAATTGTAAAGTTCTTTGATCTTGTTATGGTCTAGAAATTTCTGTATTTTCATGCAGGTGTTAGAATGTTAAAATAATTAAGTCAAAGCAGTGATCAATAACGGCAATAGTCATTGCATTTTGGAAGATTAGAATAACCTAATAGGAATATAGATATTGTGAATATAAGAAGAAAAAACCTCAGTTAGACAACCACGTTAAAGAAACAGATGAGGTTTTGTGGTGGAGGTGGGATAAAAATGTGCGGGGTTCCCTTTAATCCATATATCCATAAAATACATTTTATGTTTTTAATATATAAAACACATTAAGTAACAACAAAATGTCCATTTTTGAGTTGGTGGTGGGATGGTGTGGGTAGGGAAGAAGATGACGGATTGAAAGTAATCTTCCCTTGTCCTTCAACATTGGAACTTGCAGAGTTCCCCATGAA
>CAIGRK010287347.1:0-10901 GCA_903798315.1 Fraxinus greggii | reverse complement strand
AGTTTTTACCCCCCTTTCATTTAATTGTATTGTCTCTCTCTCTCTCTCTCTCTCTCTCTCTCTCTCTCTTGTTTTGTTTTGTTTTGTATGGGCTATGGAGGTATTATAACAATGCGAAAAGTTATTTCCCAAAGCTGCTTTAGATTCAAGATCCCTAAAGTGATTGCTGGTTTTGTTTGTATTTTATTTTATTTATTTTTTTGCTTTGTGAGGTAGACATAGCGCACAGTAGAGAGGGAGAGGGCATGCGATGGTGGGATAAATGTGGTACTGAATAAATAATGTGCAACTGATTGCTCTGAAAGCTACTTTTTTAGCCTTCAAGGCCCAGGGACAGTTCTTTTATGGGGAATCGAAGTCTCAATTTAGTTCATATAATCCCTTCGCTTTTGCTTTTAAATTTTATCTTTGTTTGCTATTATTAGGTGAAAGCCATTTCTTTGGGGAAACCTGGGTGTATGCATTAGGTGGATGAAATTTTGGAAAATATTTACCTCATAAGAATGCGGTTTACTCCCTTGTTTGGCTTCTCAGTTCTTATATTCCCTAATTTGTATTCTTAAGATTCTAATTGATATAATAATTTTTTTTAATTAGTCAATAATCTTATTGGTGAAGTGGGTCACTAGATGTTAATTGATTGATTGATTAAATTAGGATTTGAACGTTTTTAGAAATGCATCTGTTTGCCCAAGTTGTGTGCATGATAATTCCATTACTGCCATTGGTATTCTCTTTGTAATTCACTATCTAAAGTCATTTGCTTGAAAAAAATTCACCTTTTCAAGTTATTGAAAAGATGATATCATGCCAATAATTTGCGATGCAAATTGTTAGCATACTGCATTTGGGTCTGATATACTAAACCAAGGTTAGTTTACCTGCTGATTATGACACTGAACATAATGCTATGTTGGAAAGTTTCTGACAGTAGGTTGATGAGGATCTTTAGTGGTACAAAATTCTTTGCCATGCTTATATGCTACCTTGAGGCACTTTGCTTTATTCATGGAAGACTCTCTCTCTCTCTCTCTCTCTGTCTCTCGGGTCAGTTGATGGGTGGGCAAGTGCTAATGGAGGTTGTTCTGCCTCGTCAGGGCAGTCCTGAGAAGAATATTTTCTTTGATACTGGGACTATTGATGTCCCAATTCAAATTACAATTAAAATATAGGAATAAATCTTTTCAGATTCATTGTAAAGTGGTATTCTCGATTTTGATATTTGCCGTCTTGGTGCAATTCAAGAGTCTTGATGGTGTAAAGATGCAAGCCTAGATGTGATGAGAGGGCAAAATGCTCACAGTGCTTTTTATAAGATATTCTCTTTGGTGCGTTTGGACTAGTTGAGTTACAGCTGTTTTCTTCTTGGTTCTTATGGGAGGAGCTATCTTTATTTCTTTATTGCCTTGATGATATTTTTCTACTCTTTAGGATAGTTGCATGCAGAGCGGAGCCAAGATTTTATTCCAGTGGCTATGATGACTCAACTATTAATAAAAATTTTGTAATAAGATAATAATACTAGAAATTAGAATATCAAAATATTTTCTCTGAAAAATTACAATTGTTCCTTGCATATTTTGGTACTTTATACACTTTGTTCCTCGCATATTTTGGTACTTTACACACTTTATAATGACCTTATTTAGACACTTTATAATGACCTTATTATTGATAATTTATTTTGCTATTGACTTGGATTCTACTTTAACGGTCATAGTTGAATAACTTTACACATTTCCTGCTTTCAAACTAAAAAATAGGAAGCCAAAAGTTTTAGGAAAAATAATCATATTTTGGTCAGTATAGTTATCTAAAAGAATAATTCAGCTGGAAAAGATTAAAAATAGAATTTCATGAAATAAAATTCAATGAGCAGTTAAACTTGTAGAATGTCGTTGATTGGAACAAGTATTCCTTGTCAAAATTAGAATAAAATTACACAAATGCTCAAGCCAAGAGTCCAAAAAAGAGTATTGGTAGAAGCTGAAGTCTAGAAAGACGTGTAGGGTGGATTAGCAAATTAGGTATTAAAAGTATCAGATTTGGTTCGTGGTTGGGGGATCTGACTAATAGTAATAGAATGTACATGACTTTGGCAGGAGTAAATGTAAAGGCATTTCCCTTAGCCCTCTATGATGGGGTAAATGCAAGGCAATAAAGGGATCTTTGCCTCCTTCTAAAGCCTAGAGGGGCAACTACTTGTGGCTTTGCCACAGGTTGCATGGAATAGTTGTGAGCACCGTTTAAAAAGACTTAGCCCCTATTTGCCAACCATTATTTCAAAACTCTTTTTTTTACGTACTCATTTTCAACCACACATTCACACGATAAATATTCTGCATGTAAACCCAAAACTTTTTACTACTTTTTAACCACACATTCTCCAAAAAAATTACTTTCCAAAACTCCATTTTACCCAAATAATAGTTGTCAAACATGGGCTTAACTGGATACCAAGGCTTTTTACCTCTAGACAAATTAATAAATAATTTGAAAATAATATTAAAACACAAAAATATGCCCATAATAAATCATAAAACTTCTTGACAATTTATAATAAAATAAATTAATAAAATTAAAAGTCTAACATGCAAACAAACAAAATGAAATAATAATAAGTTTTCAAATTAGTAAAACACAACAAAAGTGCAATATATTATTAGAAATAAAAATAACTTTGAAGTCTCTTGCATCATCACTACTAACGTTGTCTTTAAGAGAATAATCAACATATTGGATTTCCTTGAAAGTAGAAAAAGGAAGATAAAAAAATCTACAATGTTCTAGACTAAAAAAAATATTAGCTTAAAAAGCTGAGGCCACAAAATAAAATCTCTAGAAAAGATAAGACAAACGAGTGTAGACCTTAGTTGAAGTCTTAGTAAGAAGGAGTGTAACCTTGAAAATGGCTCTCGACGTGTTTAATGAAATCCTTATTTGAGGTGTGCATCAAGGCATAAGCATGAAACAACTTTTTAAACAATGGTTGGTAGCAACCATGGTTTGGATTTTTGTATTCACGACATGGTTTAAAAAATCTATTTGAGGCTTATGCCTCGAATCCCGCCTCATGTGAGGTTATTATATAACGCCTCAAAACCCGCACCTTTAATATCATTTTTGAGGTTTACTCGTCATTTATTGTGGTTCACTCGACTTAGTGAGGCTTATGCCTCAAGCTAACCCAAGGTTTTCGCCCGTTTGCCTTGAATTTTTCAAATATTTAGTTATTAGCTTTAGCCTTTTAAGGTAGCATTAACCTATGATGTTTTTAAGAGTTTACACAGAAGGAAAATGGGAAGGAGAATAAACCATTGCATTGGATGATGATGACAAATAATTAAAAGAAACTTATAATTGGAGGATGGTGATGTTAATGAAGTTAATGATTCCCTTATTAGTAGTGATGATATAAGAAATTTTTGAGTAATAATTTTGTTACATGATTTTGATGAAAGTTATGAAATGTGTTGTTAAAAAGTTGATAAACGTCTTGGATTTCGGAAATGTATGTATGAAAATTAGTTTGAAAAAAATGGGGCTGAACATGGGCATAATCTATATATATATATATATTTTTTGGCAAATTAGACCTTTAATTTTTTTAATTAGTTTTAGTATAGATTTTTTTAAAATGGCTATCAAATTTTTGTATTTTTATATTCTTTAGAATTCTTTAATTGTTCTATCTTGAGGCTTACGCCTGCCTCATGGAGATAAAAAGCCTCAGTACCCAGTTAAGCCATTTTAAACATTGATCAATGGTAGTTTCTGGAGGAACCAATAATATGGGATCATGAAAGTGTTTGTAATGTCAAGTATTTCCTTACCGAATGTCAAGTAAGCTCTTTCTATGTAGTCAATAACAATATTTTGGTTACAAGTGGGCTCGTGGTATACCTGGTATTTTTTTGTGCCACAGACTCGTATTCCCCGAGAAAGGTCGCAATCATGGTTTTGAAAGGATAACTGGGAGCATTTTTCTGATTCCAAAATTAATATAAGCAGCCATAGGCTGATTTTGTGATTGGTTGTTATAGTTAAGGTAATATGTTTCATGATGCCTTGAATGGAAACATGTTTGTTGGATTGGAGCTATAGCAGACACGACACTTAAATCTCATCTACGGCTTGCAGATTCTTAGTTAAGAAAAAAATATACTACTGGCAAAACATGAGAAGTTAATGTTTGTTGATATCATGTGTGTTAGTATTGTTAGGGTCAGCAGGCTGTTTGTACAGAATTCTAAATAGGAAACTCTATATTAGAAGATCAATTAGACAGCATAGAATGAGAGGTTTCCTTTTGTAAATAAGCGTGTAAAGTTTATTTAATGATGAGAACGCTCACGGCGTGAGATAGTTTTTCCAAAAAGCTCTCTTGTTTTGACAATGTGATGGCAATTCGTTTCGGTTTTCTTGCTGTTTTTTACTATGGCCTTTACAGTCTGAATTTTTAAAATTGGGAAAGGATAAGTGTATGCTTATAGAACAAATTTTCATTAAATTTTAAAAAAGCAGTGTTCTTGTTAGTCCTTGCTGCATTTATAAAGTGCACTCCTTTGTTAGAGAAGAATGTAACGGTAATGAAATTTTTTGTTCTTGTCGAAAAGATGATTTCTGTAATGCTGTGCTACGAACAGTTAGAAAATGAAATAAAAATTTAAGATGACCAACCTGATCCAACTGAATTCAACCCAGAAGCTTGTTCCTTTCTTAATTGGGTTAGGGTATATGATCCTCGTCTTCCACCTGCATTTAGTTGGGTTAGTTGGGCTAGGGCATATGATCCTCGTCATCCACCTGCTCTATCAATGGTATCTCGAACATTGTGATCCACCCACTTCCTGTTACCATGAAATTTGTAAAATAACTTGTTTTTGTTTGTATGCATTGCGTTCTTATTGGCATGCTATATAATTGATGCAGCACATATCAACAACCTTAGCTAGTGTTTTTATACATTTTCTTTGTGTTTGACATAAACAATCCCAATTGAACAAGTTTGGAAAGGGAGAGGTAGAATGAAATTAACATGGTCCGACGCGGTTGTGAAGCATTTGACACATTGTATCTTCCAATAAATATAGCGGGTCAATGGAGTGGCAGGAAATGACTGGTACTGTGGATCCAGATATTATTAATAATGAGGCTTAGTTTGGTGTTGCACGTGTTTATATATACACGTTAGTCGTAAATGCAAATTGCTGATACTTTCTATGGTGTGAGGTTTAACAGATGTTCTTATTTATGTTAGTAATAGAAGTCCTATGGCTGTGATTTTTATGGATTGATGAAGATGTACAACTTTTTACTTTGCTTGAAATTGAATTATTTTTCTCTTGTAGATAATGGGTCAAAGACATTGAGACAGCTACAGGCGGAGGATGATGATGAAGAGAGGTTCCAAGCTGACCTTAAGAAAGCTGTACGGCAAAGTCTTGGTATGTGTCTAGTTAATTTTTTCACTTTTAATTTCTAATTGGAGCTACCCTGTGAATGATTCAGCTGAGTGTAAAATTCTGTTCAGTTCAAGTTAGTGATTTCAGGAGAATAATAATCTCACACAGTATACATCTTTTCCCCATAGTCGAAAATGCACTTGACATCATTTTGTTATTACGCTGAAATTACTAAGATTGGATTCATTCAACTCATCTTGAATGCGCTTGTGTAACTTTCTCTATTATTTTCAGATTTTTATATAATACCCTGTACAACTTCCCTTAATATATGCTTTCCCCTTTCTTATCTTTGCCATTTTCATCTTTTATTTTTTGTGGATTTAGTCTGTTGAGTATGTTAACATACAATATGTTGTTCATATTATTGACATCAACGTTGAGAGCCCAACTTGGCACTCCTTGTTTGGAGTTCCGACTAAAATATCATACACCATTCCTATAGATGTCCATATTCTGAGTCCTGCTTTCTCTGAACTTGTTCTCTGTGGTTCTGTTCCTCCTTCACCAAAGGTGCACTTGATTCATGCTCTCTGTCATGCTGAGTCCTATAAGTTGAATTCGGAAGGTTAGGCCATTTGGTTTATTCAACCCCAAGATTTTTAACTTCATTCAAACTGAGTTGTCTCTAAGTACATATAGAAGCAAATTAAGCAGATGAAATTGCTTTCCTTATTTGTAGAGTTGCTTACATGTTTTCTTTCAATTGTGTTTCATATTAATGCCAGACACGTTCCATGCACATCGAAAACTGCCTTTGACATCGGGTTCACCAATGCCACAAAAGATGCTCCCCGAAATTAGTTATTCAGGTGTTTCATCTATTGAAGTCCCGATTGATGGTATCAATGAGACAGATGGATACGGCACAGGGCTGAAAAACGAAGTTGGTGAATATAATTGCTTTCTCAATGTCATAATACAGGTTGGCATTAGAGAGCATTTTACTCTTTGCTGTTTCAATTAGATCTCTCCTTGTCTGTTTATCATTGTCTTCAAAGCAACATCTTTCCTTCTGCCTGAGAATTCATTTCTTTTGGTTTTCAGTCCTTGTGGCATTTAAGACGTTTTCGAGATGATTTTTTGAGGAGATCATCGTCAGAGCATGTTCATGTTGGTGATCCTTGTGTCATATGTGCTTTGTATGATATCTTCATTGCTCTAAGCAAGGCTTCCATTGATACATGTAGAGAAGCTGTTGCGCCTACTTCCTTAAGAGTTGCTCTAAGTAATCTGTATCCTGAAAGCAATTTCTTCCAGGAGGTAAATTTCACTACTGCTAATTTCATTAACAAACAAGATTATTCCTTTCCCAAAAGATAATTAATCAGATATCATTGTCCGATAATATTATGACAACCTCCAGGGTCAGATGAATGATGCTTCTGAAGTGCTGGGTGTTGTGTTTGATTGTCTGCATCAATCATTTACTCCTGCACCTTCTGTGTCTGATACTGAATCAGTAGATAGCAACTGTATGGGTTCCTGGGATTGCACAAATAGATCTTGTGTTGCGCACTCTCTTTTCGGAATGGACATATTAGAAAGAATGAATTGTTACAACTGTGGCTTGGAGTCCAGATATTTGAAGTACACGTCTTTTTTTCACAATATTAATGCCAGTGCTCTTAGAACAATGAAGGTACGTGAATTCAGACATACATTTCTGCGATTCCTCTATATCCTCAGCCCATTCGGGGTGGGGAGGGGAATAATGCTTAGAGTTGTGATAATGCATATTCTGCTGGTGGGAGTAAAATGGAAAATTTACATGAATTTATGTTTGCCAAAATGGTTAATTGATGAAATGCAGTTGGTTAAAATTTTCATCTGTACCTCATAGGTTATGTGCCCAGAAACCTCCTTCGATGAGCTTTTAAACTTTGTTGAGATGAATCACCAGTTAGCTTGTGATCCAGAGGATGGTGGCTGTGGGAAGCTAAACTATATTCACCATATTCTCTCAACGCCTCCCCATATTTTCATAATAGGTGACTTTCCAGCTTCATTTTATATCTATTCGTTATTTTAGGTTGTGTACCAAAATGGCTCAGTGAAGTTTATTTAATTGCCACTTCGTTCTACGAGCCACTAATGTATTACATTTTCCATGTTTTGTAGTTCTGGGTTGGCAGAAAACTTGTGAGAGTGTAGAAGACATAACATCAACATTAGCGGCCTTGTCAACTGAGATTGATATAAGTGTCCTTTATAGGGGTCTTGATCCGAAAAATAAACATTGCTTGGTTTCAGTGGTAAGCTTACTCTTCTTCTATATAGTTCTGATTTTCTATATTTGTCTTTTTTTAGTCCTTTAAAAGTGGTGAGAGCTGTATTCTTCTTCTGCATGTATCTATCCTTGCACGGAAATGTGTATGGTGTCAAGATCTTGTGCAAAGACATTGGCCAATGTCTAGAAAAAAAACTACTGTTGTGAAAGATAGTTTGGAAAAATAAATGACGTACTACCTTTCTTACAGAATAGCATCCCAAGATAACTAAGAAAAGAAAACATTAAACATAGCTAGTACTAGGAAAACAATCAATCAAGCCTAAGCAGTCTTAACAATTTTTCCTCTCTAACTCTTCAAAATGGAATATCTTCTCCTGAAAAAGAAAGAAAATAGAGAACAAGTTCGAAATCACACACTCATTATAGACTCAAGTTTACCTAATTGTTTATTATCCTTTCTTGAAATTTGTCATCTCTAGGTTTGCTACTATGGGCAGCACTATCATTGTTTTGCCTACAGCCGCGATCATGAACAGTGGATAATGTATGATGACAAAACTGTGAAGGTATAATTGCCAGGCTGGTGCTGTGTATTATATCATTCTCTCTTTTGTAGTTTGTCATTTATCTATACTTTGTCTAGGTAATTGGTGGCTGGAACGACGTTCTTACAATGTGTGAAAAAGGACATCTGCAACCCCAGGTCCTCTTTTTTGAAGCTGTAAACTAGTAAAATTCGAAGTTGATATAACAAAATATGGGGTTCAGTATTGGCTGTTGTCTAATCTTGAATATAGTGGCACTGGCGATTCCTGGTCGTGCAAGTTTTGAGCTGAGCATGCAAAAGCTTTACTTTTTGAACTTACAATGCTGATGCCAAGCGCAGGATTGTATTATTAAGTCAAGACTCCTGTTATATAGAAGAGAAATAAGAGCAGTTACCTGTAAGAGACGAGGAGATCAGAAATAGGTTTTTATTCTTGTGATACTGAGAGAGGGTGATTAAAATTGGGGGTTTATCGTCAAATCCGGCATCATTCCAATCTGGTATGGTCGAAGACTGAGCCGAAAAAAATAGCATCCACCTGGGTTTTTTTTTTTTTCGAAAAAAATGGAATGTAATTGGAGCATGTGAAAGTCATATCTCAATGGGAACTATCCTGGATGGTTGATTGATACCACAATTAATCGTGCACAGGAAATTCTTGTACTTAGGTTCAAATCTCGATTATTTTCTGATGCAAGTTATGTATAGATCAGATCTCAACTCCTTGGGTGCGTTATCCTGTGGCCTAGGTAACGTCTCTCTCTCTCTCTCTCTCTGAGTTTTCGTTGGGAAAAATTTTGCGCAGATCAGCGTCAAGAAGTTTTAATGTTATGGTACTACGTTGATGGCGAAGAAAATGAATGATATAAATGTACTTTTTATCTGCTTTTATGATTTTGAATGGGCAACTTTCTGAATACATTGTTGGATTTAGTGCAATATCATGTCATGATTTTGATTCTCAATTTTAGTGGGCAACTAAAGGGAATAAATTCCTTGCATTTCTCATTTTATGAAAGCACAACGGCTTTGTATGTAAGATTTTCAACTACCATTTTGTAAATCTTGAAATATTAAACTATTTAATGTAAAAATGTAAAAAAATTAGTAAGAGAAATTGTAGAAACTTATGTAATATTTTTTTTATATGCATTTTACTGGCCAGCCTTGCCAGCCCTACCTGGCCCTGATACAGTGAGAGGGCTCGGTTGGAGAGCCTGTAAACTGCAAAACATGACCTATTATTTTGTATGTAGAAGTTGATAGAGTTCAAGGCAACTTCACGTTGGACTATTTTGTAACTGAAGTTAGGATTGTTCAAATTAGCTTTATTTTATAGTATGGTTGGTTGTGCTCTCCAATGTATTTGGGAATTTTAATTGCTTTCAGATAAGTGCTTTTTATGAAATTTTGCAGTTTGAAGTGGGGTGTAAGCTATTCGTTTTTGATTTCTTCGTATATTTTCTTTAAGTTCATTATCTATATCAAACTAAAAATCTAAGTACCAACAAAATCACAATAAATTGATGATTTTGTGGAGATTTTTGTCTTTCAATGTTTGCAACATGGACAGAATTTGGTGCCGGTAATTATGAAAGATTAATTGATTTATCCGATTAAGGTAATTGTAAGGTAAGTCACTATTACCAAATTGTCCGTATGGGGATTAAAATTTTAATAGTTATATCTTATTTTGGATGGCAAATTATTAATTTTCCAATTTAGACAAATTTCTGGCAAGAGTTATTTATTATTTTATATTTTAAAGGGTTCGGTTGGGTTAAACTTAAGTTGAAATACCAAAACCTAAATCATACCATTTTAGAACTCCATTAGTGAAGTTTTGAATTGTTTCGCTGATGAATACACGTGGCATCAAGTATACAATTTTTAGAAAGGCAGTTTAGTTCAGTTTTCTAGTTGAACGATTATTGTTTATAGCTCTAGGTCAAAACTAGCCTTGCTGATGGGTTCAATGCTTAGTTGACATTCATTATCGATGCACGTCATTGCACAAATGACACGGGGTCGGCGCTGACATGACCCATTATTATGATAGGGCTTCTCATGCAAGGCGTTGATGGCACAGAGGTCGAGGCACCCAACCCTCATATCAGAGAAAATTAAATTAAATACCCACTTTTGTCTAAAAAATTAAAATGTACCTCATTTTTATTGTTGAAGATAACTGCCAATTTTGATCAAACTTTTAATAATATCTGCCCTATTCTAATTAGGGTTTCTACTCAAGTTCTTTGGGGTGAATCAGTCGATTTCAGTTCAATTCTTGGATCTAATACCAGGGATAAAAAAAATCCAATTTAACCGAAATTTTCACCTTTTATTTTTAATGATAGTTGGTGCATTACATTTTCTTATGAATTTCACCATAGTACATCAAACTCATTTAATTTAATATGGTGTTATTTATAAACTTAGACAAAAGGATCCTTTAATTACCATAGATGTAATTTTAGATTAATAAGATGTTTGTTTTCCTTTCAAGTTAATATTTTAGAGTGAAAATAGAAGTGACATTGAAATATGTTTTTACAAAATCATTCAAGCTAATGGTTAAGTATATTCAAATTGTTGCGTTAACTTTAACTTCGAAAATGCAAAACATAGAATCAATATATCCTGTTTTAATAAAAAG
>CAIGRK010287258.1:645-16473 GCA_903798315.1 Fraxinus greggii | reverse complement strand
AACGTTTGACTTTCAATCCATGTGACATGACTTCCCTAAGTCTTTTAAGACGAGAAGTAACAATGAGTAATGCTAATTATATATAATTATTTACTAATTTGGTGAAAAAGAGAGAAAACAATTTGAAAGAGAGAAAATGAGAAAAAATGGAAGGAAGTCAGTTAAATTTTAATTTAACGTCATGTCATCAATTTATATATTAATCCGTAAATAATTATGTATAACATTTTTTTTCTCAATTATTTTTGGGGTAATAAGCTGGTTTGATGTTATTCGGTGGGTTTGGATTTTTTTAATTTTTTGTTAATTTTTTTTTTAACATACAGTTGAATCGTTTCGAAGATCATTTCCTAATTTTCCTTTATGATGTTTTATTTTTGCGTTTTACATACAATTGAAACATTTCAAAGATCATTTCTTGATTTTCCTACGTGATGTTTTATTTTTGTTTGAAAAATTAAGATCATATTCAAGTAGTTCTTCAAAGTTTACAAGGTGCTAGTTATTGTTTTTAGAGAGTATAAAGCAATTGACGAGACATTTACAAACATATTAACTAATTTAACAATATCAATAAACAATATTAACAAACTTAATATGCAACATAAATATTCTTCTCACATATAGAAAACTTGTACATAAATGTGTATAAAACATAAATGTGAATATATAAGTGAGATACAATTGGATCCTCGTCTTTTTTTCATTTTTGTAATAAAAATTTCTAACAAGACAATGAACCAAGTGCACATTTTCAAATATATCAAAGGTTTTATTTTATATTTTTTCTTTCGAAAAGCTCAATAAAAATTTTAAATTTCTTTTTCTACGTAGAGTGGACACTCACATCTGGACTAACTCACACTAATCCAATGCGTTGTGTATAACATATTTTATTGGGTGAACGTGGTGAAAAATCTGTTTGTATATAGCATATTTTATTGGATGAATGTGGTGAAAAATATCATTGTATCAAATAATTATTTGAAATAATGGTAGACAAACGGGGGCTAAATCAGCGATAGGCGCGGGAAGATCTTTACGAGGCAGTTATGACGGCCACTCACGCATTTCCGTAATTTTCTTAAAAGAGAAGGGCATATTTGTTACAATGAAAAACCACCTGGGGCCCACCCTCATTTATTCCACACTCCCACACACAGACGGCACTCCACGCACAGCTCCACCCACGCCCTATATATACTGCCAATCCCGAACCTATACGTACAGAACACTTCCTTACCAGCGATGTCGGCCTCTGCAACACATACGGATCCCTCGATTTGGCGTGCCACTGCCGGCGCCGCCGTCCAAATCCCTACTGTCAATAGCCGCGTCTACTACTTCCCACAAGGCCACCTGGAACACTCCTTCCCCGTCAAAAACAACAATATTTTGCTCAAAACCCATCTGATTTCCTGCCAAGTCCTCGCCGTTTCGTTACTTTCCGACGCTTCATTCGACCAACCATTCGCCAAACTTCGTCTCCTTCCCCTCCAGTCACACGGGCATCACGTGATTACAGAGAATGTTGAGAAAAGGGAAATGGACGAAAGCGACGTGGTTTCGTTCGGGAAGATTTTGACGCCGTCAGATGCGAATAACGGCGGGGGATTCTCTGTTCCCAGATTCTGCGCCGACTTGATTTTCCCCCGGCTCGATTTCTCGGCCGAACCGCCGGTTCAGAATCTTGTTATAAATGACAGCCAGAACAATGCATGGGAGTTTCGGCACATTTACCGAGGTACGCCGCGCCGCCATTTGCTCACCACCGGCTGGAGCCGGTTCGTCAACAGCAAGAGGCTCGTTGCGGGAGATACGGTAGTTTTTATGCGGAAAAAATCGACTGGCAAATTGTTTGTCGGGATTAGGCGCGCGGTTCGGGAGATTGTTAGCTTTTGGAACTGTCCAGTGGCTATGGAAAACTCGACAGTGAAAAATGAGTACGGTAATAACTGCAATGGTGGTGATGGAAAGGAGAGAGAGGTAATAGAGGCAATTGAGACGGCAGAGAAGGGGATGGCGTTTGAGGTGGTGTATTATCCGAGAACGGGGATTCCAGATTTTGTAGTGAGCGCGGAGAAAGTTGAGGACTCGCTTAGTTTCTGCTGGAGCGCAGGCATGCGTGTCAAGATGGCTGTGGAGACGGAGGATTCCTCGCGCACGACTTGGTTCCAGGGCACTATTTTGTCCACGACTTCCTCCAGTGGGGTGCCGGGGGACGATTCTCCCTGGCGCATGCTTGAGGTATGTATACTTTTTGGCGCATGCTTGCTGATAATCTGTCATTTTCAAATGAGGATTGTGTTTAGAAGATCATATGTTTTGTGGGTAATTGGGTCTAGGAATTGTCTCAAGTATGCGATCGCATAAGAATTATTATGTTTTTGTTCCATTGCCATGCTGATAGGAGTTCCTCAAATATTTAATGATAATGTTGTATGGCATGCATATGAGGTATGTGCACTTGTTCGTGGATGCGTGCTGATTGTGTATTTGCATGTCGTTGGTGAATGATCATTATTTGTTGATAAGATGACTTGTTTGGTGGGTATTCGTGGCTAGGAATTGTCTCAACTCTTTTAAGGACAATTTGATAGATTGGGCCAGCTATGATAATAGTGTGCTAGACTGGACCTTAAATTGTTATTTTCTTGTTCCATTGCCATGTTGATTAGAGTTGGCTTTCTTGAATTTCTAATGATAGTGTTGTATGGCATGGTTAACCTGGTCTGATGCTAGAATTTGGACATCTGATGAAGAATAGCAGTGTTTGTTTTATGGGAGATCAAGTGGTAATTCTGTACACTGGATTTGATTGGATGTGGTATAATGGTGAAGAATTTCATTGTTTGTTTATTGTTGTCCACATGGTAATTTTGTATGTTTGATTTGGTCGGATGCTATAACATGCAATTAGGCCTGGGAATTGTCTTAAGCAAGATGTTGAGGGGCTTGCGATCCTTATCAGGCTGTCCGTATCAGAAGTATCAATACGCCTCCTAACTCAGAAAGCGAAGCAACCTAATCTCTTTAAAGCTGAGACAACCCATACATTTAAATGTACTTCTTTGATCTCGTAATGAGGTGCGTGTTGTTGCCTCCGAAATATACACCGCCCCTTCACTGTCCTTCTTGCTCTTTCTTTTTAGAGGGATTTTAGTATGCACCTCCTCAGAGAAAGCTGCGATCATTAGGATTTCCCTAATCCTCCATTCCCAAAAGGAAGATTTTATTGGGACAGCTAGGCTATAATGTACTAGACTGGACACGAGTTATTGTGTTTTTTATCTGTTCCATGTTGATTGGAGTTGGGTTTCTTGAATTTGTAATAATAATGTTGCATGACATGCTTAACCTGGTCTGATGCTAGAATTTCGACTTCTGGCGAAGAATATCCATTTTTATTTTATGGAAGATCAAGTGGTAATTCTGCACGCAGGAATTGATTGGATGTTGTTGTATAATGGCGAAGAATTTTATTGTTTGTTTTATTGTAGTTCAAGTGGTGATTTTTTATTTTTGATTAGGTTGGATGCTGCAACATGCAATTGGGTCTGGGCATTGTCTTAAGCAAGATGTTAATGGCCTTCTGATCCTAATCAGTTTAACCTCCCAACTTAGCAAGCGAAGAAACCTAGCCGCTTTAAAGCTGAGATGACCCATTCATTTAAATGCACTTGTAGGATCCCAATAATGGAGCAAGCGTCATTGTCTATGAAGTCCCTTCACTGTCCTTTCTATCTCTTTCTTCTTGGAGGGATCATAGGATGTCCTTCCTCGGAGAAAGATGCAATCATTAGGATTTCCTTAATCTTCCCTACCCGAAAGGAAGATTGTATTTACTGGGGCAGCTAGGAGATAGTGTACTGGACTGGACATTGAGTTATTATTTTATTGATCTGTTGCTATGTTGATTGAAGTTGGTTTTCTTGAATTTGTAGTTAATGTTGCACGGCATGCTTAACCTGCCCTGATGCTATATTTTGGACCTCTGGTGATGAGAATATCAGTGTTTATTTATGGGAGATCAAGTGTTGAATCTGTATAATTGATTAGATTGGATGCTGTATAATCTTGAAGAATTTGAAAGTTTGTTTTTATTGTAGTGCAAGTGGTGGTGATGTTTGATTGGTCGGGTGCTATAACATGGAAACCAATTATAGCGGTAACGGTTTCTGCTTGATTCGACCAGATTCTATCATGCTATATTGTTTCAAACAATGTCATTGTTGGTTTTGTTGAAGTGGTCAATTAATATTCATGATTTGCTTGGATGTTAATCTTTAGGCGAAAAAAGTTGGCATTTCTTTTCTTGGTAACTTTTGTGGATCAGTAATGACGATGTAAGTTGGAAATTCATAGATCAGTAGTGAAAGTCACGAAGTACTAAAATTTTCACCGGGGTGGTTATTTGTTTTACTGATAGATAATATTTACATCATTCGTGGCACTCGAGGTTCTTTGGGTTCTGGTTTCTTCAAGGTCATCGGATTTAGATGCCCTTTCTTTGTTGGGTGAAGAATGTTGCCAAAATCTTTTAAAAGGATTGCTGTTTGCGGCATTAGTATTACCAGAAACATTTTGTACTTTGCTCCTCATCAAGTTTTATTTGTATCCCATAAATATTGAATAAAGAATGTGAAATCACAGCTGTATTCCCTGCTTCCTTTTTAACTTTGCCTGAAGATCCTGTATTGCTGTTGCAGGTGATGTGGGATGAACCTGAAGTTCTGCAGAATGTGAAGACAGTAAGCCCCTGGCAAGTTGAACTTGTTTTGCCCACACCACAGTTTCATTCTGCACTTCCCCCTCTGAAA
The DNA here is from genome assembly GCA_903798315.1 of Fraxinus greggii. Taxonomy (NCBI): domain Eukaryota; kingdom Viridiplantae; phylum Streptophyta; class Magnoliopsida; order Lamiales; family Oleaceae; genus Fraxinus; species Fraxinus greggii. The sequence continues at coordinate 11,653 of CAIGRK010287258.1, read as the reverse complement.
AAGTTCAAAGTCCGGCAAGCTCCAGGGAAGCTACCCGATGGAGAGGGAGAGCTCTTCAGCCCTACTACAGAGTCAACCGACTTGATGATTGGACAAGTGAACTCATCAACGTTCAGTTATAATTCATATCCTGCTGGCATGCAGGGAGCCAGGCTAGATCAGTTTTGTGCATCCACTTTATCAAACTCCCATAGTGATAATTCGCATCAAATGTCCACTAATTTCATGAAGAATGGCAAACAACCTGAGCTGAAAATCTCCACAGAACTAAATATCGGAAGTTCGCACGTGGATAATTTATCACCTGATAGTCAGAGCAGTGTGAACTTATCTTCCACTGAGTTAGTTGGAAAACAGGGATCTGTTTCTTCAATCCAGTTGTTTGGAAAGATCATTTCTACAGTACAGCCTGTCGAAGATTATTCTGACAACAATGTTAGTTGTGCTGAAGTTGAAAGAAATGCCGTGTATTTTGGGAGTGATGCTGTTATTGACAAGCAAGATCCTTCTTCTACAGACTCTAGTTCAGAACTTTTGGATCACTCTTAACATGTTCTATATGAATTAGTCATTCTTGCTGACAATTAAACGCTGTACAGTGAATTTTGCTGTTGTTTCATCATGGTGAAACCAATAGCTCCCTTATCCTTGCAGTATACAGTTGTACAATTTGGGAATTTGGTTAATTTCTTCTTGTCATTATGGAGAGAATTATGTGACTCGATCCATTCACTTAGGTTTCTTTGTTCGCTAAACTTAAAGAACCAAGTTGTTTTGTGTTAGACTAAATGTACCTCTCTGCCTGAAAGTATACCACGAATGCTGTTTTTCTGTAATGGAGATCAATAAAACAATAAAGTGGATGTGTTTTGCTCAATCAATAACAAGGGCAATGGCTCCTTACCTCAAGAAGCCAGCAGCTCTTGAGCTCAATAAGGTAAGTACAATTTTCTCCCTAACCCTTCCTGGAGAAGAGGAAAGTTACAGATTGAGCACTTGAGGAGGACGGAGACCTAAGCATGAAAATGAACAAATCTACCTTTGTATTTTCCTGGCTGGGCCGAATGTTGTTTGACCTTTTCTCAAGGGAGTGGGAGAGTTGGGTATAAGCTCGTAACTCGACTGGCCCTTGACGGATAAAAACTTTAGCAAGACTATTATGTCAAGGAGTTTGTAGTCTTCTTCCTGACCTCCAATAGCATTTTTGTTGCTATAATTTTGTGCAGGTAAATGTTGGTTGAGGCAGGTCCAGGAGAAAGCTAGCTGACTTTTCAAGTAGCAACTTCCTTATTATTATTATTATTTATTTTTTTAGCTAGCTATTGTAGATCAATTTAATGCTGTTGTTGAGAACCTAATTGTGGTTTTAGATTTTTTGAGTTCATATAAAATGGATTGATGATGAGGGTTGATTTGATTGTCTAAACTTGTGCATTCATATATTTCATCATGTCTTTGTGGTTAATTTTTTTTATAGTTTAGCGATTTCTTATTTTCTTTAAATTACACGTCGTGGATTTTTTATGCTCTTTTTGTCATTCTTGTTAATGTACGCATAGATCGAGATCAACCGTCATAAAAAACAAGAGTACTTTTTGATAAATTTATTTATTTTCTTAATGGGAATAAAAAAAAAAAAAATTAAAGGAATCACATATGCAATGTATTGTTTGTTGATACTAACCGATAATTGTTATATATATATTTTTCATTCTGAACATTGAACTGTACAAAATTTCCCTTAAATCGAATCGAACAACAATAAATTTAATCGTTGGTCAAATCCAATCAAATATTGAAGTTCAGCCGATGACAATTTATTTATTCTTTGTTTAGGCTTAAATTGTATATATCGGAGAGTTTACATTATTAGTTCCTCTCTCCCGGTTAGAAACAGCAAAGCTTCTAAACTCCGAGAAAAAAAAAACAGCAGAATATTTGATGGATGATCCGTAAATCTTACTGAACAAAGAAAAAAAAACCTACAGTGGTTGTGGCCGCGTCTGGACAATGAAGATGTCGTTGCCAACTAAACATCCTTCAACATCCTGAGGACACTCGAACTCCCGTTCGAGGAAGAAACCAACCACTCCCAGACGCGTGCCCAGCTGCCGCCGGAAAATGGGGTCCACTGTTAACGGTTTTTTGCTGTAGTCTACGGTTAAGTGAAGCACTTCTCCATCTGCAGGACCACTGCCACTCACCACTAATTCCTTGCTGAAGTTTGCGAATGCCAAAGTACGCACCGACCCGTCAAATTTACCGATCGCAAGACGCCACGGAGTGCCCCTTGTGCCCGAAGCGAGAGTTTCACCAAGTCCCGGAGCAACTTCAGCCTCGACCAAATTATCATTCTTGTCCGTAGGGCTTAACGTGTGAAGAACAAAGGACAGATCCGGCGAAAGCATTTCTTGCACCAGAACAGCCATCACAGCCGACTCCTGAGGCACACCAGCAGCTCTACGGCTTAAAACTGCTCTCCGTGTGTATAGTGAAGCCCAAACACGTCCAACAGCCTGTCCGAACGCTATCGGATTTGAAAGACTGACATTCGGAATTGATTCATAAAGCCCAGCAGCCGACATTCCAGCCAAGTCCTCTACGTTTGCACTAGAGCGGACTATTAAACGTGCACTGTCCTGGAAAATTCTTCCTAAGCTTTCAAAGATTTCTTTCGAAGGCTGCAACGAAGAAATCAGCTCCTGTAGATCATTACAGAGTTTATCGAGTTCTCCATCGATTTTAGCTGTTTCGATATGTCTAACCAAAGATTTGTATTTTTCCATTGATCCGCTTCGTTCCAAAGCCATCTCCATAGATCCAAAAGGTATTACTGCTCCAGCCGGCACTTTAAACGACGCTGGAACCCCCTGGTCATTGTAAACTGCCATTCGAGCAACAGAATACAAAGTTAGAAACGACATGAACGCTGTTATATAAACGAGGAAGAGGAAAGGAAGACGGGACGTGAAATATCAAGCTTTGCCTCAACGAAATTATATGACAAACTATTCAATTTGGATTCACATATTTTGTAACAGCACAAGAAGTTAACGATCTCTACATTACTTGAATGTCTCAGCTTAAAATTTTTACTCGTAACATAAGCAATTTTTAAAATAATTTTTTATTAGTCACAGTTGACAATGAGTAATTTATTGTTCTGACAAGTAACTTTCTAACTAACTAACTAACTACTTTTTTAGAAAACTTTAACCAAACACGCTCTTGCTATGAAAAAATGTTAAAAGCTACAATTCAGTCACGGAATGAACAACTGATATTTACATCATCATGATGTACTAACGAGATGCTCATAAATGATTCATGAATCACATAGCTGCACAAAAAGTTACGTTGCTGAGCTGCTTCTGGACATAATGTAGGTCATCGACTGGTAGAGATGAAACATTTCAATTCGAGAAGAAGAAAATTGATTTCGAAAAAGAGAATGCAAGAAGTTGTGGTACCTTTACTAGATGCTGAGGACAAAGAAGCTAGGCGACCACAAGCAGCAGCTTTTGCACCAGAACTTTGTAGAACAGAATCTCCAAGAAGTACAATACCTCCACTAGATATGATCTGAATGTTGTTATGGCATCTTAGAATTTTTTTTTTTGAAATAATGGATAGTTGGAAGTGATTTAGAAACTTATACCTGATTTGATTTAGAAGTTTCAACGGCGAGTGATGAAGAACTATTTTCGATAGAGTTTCCAATCTTCGATGAAACAGTAAATTGTTTTTCCTGTGGAATATTACCGTTGCCATGCTCTGTCAAAGCTGGAGTCAAGTTAACACCAGCAGATGATGCTTCAATCCTGAAAAGAGTGGGCAACGGAATAGGCAACAAAAGAAACGACTTTAAGTAGTTCTATCATGTGAAAGTAACTTATCAAAGTGGTTGAGCTATATATATATATATATATATATTCATGCAACGAAAAACTGTGTGTGGAAATATTGAAAGAAAATAACCTCACTGATTTTCCGCTCATATTTTTTATATCAGCGGATTTATCATCGTCTTCACAGGTCACAAATACCACTTTCTCCTGTAGATCGCAAGTAAATCATGGATTTCATCATTTGATAAACAACTGGATATGTGGTTTATAATTAGAAAAAGGAACTATAAGACTTGCTTGCCGAGCCCTAACACCAAGATGCGATAAATGTGGCAACTCCTGCAGAAGTATAACTCCAGTTATGTTGGCCCCAGCAGATGTTACCTGGCAGATGGCCCAACAACATAAGTTTAGGATATGTTTGGAACACAGTATTAGATAGGATAGAACAATGAACATAATTTTTAATTTATTTTTCTCTTCACACTTCCCACTGTTGTCTGAGTCGTCCTCGCCAAACATGTTAATGTATACTTCTCTTTGAGAAATTCGTGTTTAAGCATACACAAAATTCGACTTCCTACATTCTAAAACTAGAACATTGAGATATGTAAAATGATGCACAACCTCTTCATCTCCATCGGCTTTATTCACCATGAGAATGACTGGTCCTGTTACAGATGACGGAACTGATCCTGGGACAATGTTTTCTACCTGAAATCCACAGTTACATGTAATAGGGGGCGACAATAAAGACAATGCCTCGGCCATGGATTGATGAGTTGGACAATTAATGATTAAAAAACCGTATCCTTCTCTTCGACAGTATACGAGTCCTGATAGGCATATCAGACAGTACCTGGATTAGGGTTCCAAAAGCATCTCCTGGAACGAGAACGTCCCAACCCTGAGACCCTAGAGTATTTCTTACAGCCTTCGAAAGAAGTGTACAAAGTTTGGACACCTGAAAAATTACACTATATTTCCAAACAAAAATTAGATGGCCATATTAATTTTATGACATATTTGGTAGGGAGAATTAGATAAAACTGGACAGTGATAAGGAAGAAAAATAAGATTTTTGTGTATTACTGTGTCCACTCTTACCCAAAATTGTGTACCAAACATGAGTCATCAAACAAAAAACTTTCAACAAAAGCAGATTTGCTGAGTATGCCGTGGCATATGACTACATATTAAATTAAAACTACCATACCCAGCACGAATTTCAGCTTCGGCATATGTCCTCACACTGTTTTCTGGGATCCCAAAAGCTTTTCCCAATAACTGCAAGACCCGGGGAGTTGGTCGAAGTTCAAAATAACTAGACTCAAATTTATCATGTACACATCAAGGTAACTATTGATGAAGATGGAAGTACAAAAATTTAGTGGTAAAGTGAAATCATCGTTGTAACATCAGGTTTTCAACATTAACAAATGCACATGTAAACACCCTGCTTAACTGTTGCGCAAACACTTTATCAGAAGTAAAGAGGGGTTGCATTTGTAGAAGTACAAAAAATAGAGGACATGATGTGCACGTGTATGTGAAAGAAGGCTTTCAACTATCTGGGAACTCAACTCTAGCTAATAATGTCAACTGTGTAAACAGGGGCGGAGCCAGGAGAGTAGAGTTGTATGGGCAAATTTCAAAATATTTTAATTGTGGGGGCAAAACTGAAATTTATAAGTAAATTTTCTGAAAATCTTGTGTAAAATCTTGAAAAATCTATTACAAAATCTTGAATTTCAAATTTAGTGGTGGTTATAAATACTTGGGATGTTCTTTTTTGAGTTGACTGGCTAAGAGCATATTTAACTAAGTTTAAAAAGTTTACAACAGCCAATTTTAATTTTAAAAAAAAAATTCGTTGAAGTTGGAAATAAATTGCTGATTGGTGAAATAATCTCTCTCCCTAATAAGTTACTTACTTTGATAGTAAGCTAACACTTACTTTCAAAAGGAGTAATATTTTTTTACTTAAAATTAAGAAAAAAGTAATTTATCCAAACATCTTAGGAAACAAAAAGTTAATTTGACTTCTTTTTTAGGCTTAGCCAAATATGCTCAAGTTATTAACTTCCAAGCTTAATTTAGACAAAATCAATAAATACGAAGAACCAAACATGAACTAACCTGAACGTTTTGAGGGAATATTTGAAGAAGTGCCTCAGAATACTCTTCAGTGAGTCTCTTGGCTCTATCCAGCGTAGCTTTAAGCCTTAAACCCCATATTATCTTACCATCTTCACTACCTTTCAACGTAACCACAAAGAAATTTTAGAAAAAATTAAATTACATAAAACCATCAGAAATTCAATGAAGAAAACAGGTGCCTTCAGTTTCTAGAAGGCCTCTCTCTTGCCAAGCCAGAAGTTCATTCCCGATTGCTCTACATTCTTCCAGGTTCCAGCCTGATAGGACCACCTGATGGATGCCAATGACAAGAGCTCCAATTGGATTACTCCAAGAGGAGGCATTTTTTCGCTCTACATTTTCCGTAAGCCAAGAAGTTCCTCCAACAGCTTCAAGTGCATTAAGAAACCTAAACAGATAATCCATTAATAAAAGCATCATTTCATCACCAATATCAAAAAAGTGTTAACCGATTTGTGATTATGCGAGAATTCTCAAACAAATCTACCTGCTTATCATGTAAGTTAATGTTTTCCCCAAAATCTTAGATATATCTGTGACTGAAAACTTCCATTATTCTAATCACTACTTTTGGACTTTAATGCAGAATCTACCTGCTCAAGAGAATAAATGCGTAGTCCTCAAGCCCAATCTCACAAAGACGCCACTGCACAGTAACAAAATTGAAATATGTTTTCAGATTTAAGTTTCAAATTTAAAGCAAAATGAAAAATTCTTATGAAAAAAGATTATGCCTTTTGGCGCATTGCTATTGCAGCATCGGGAGCATCATTTCGAAGTCCACTCTCAAGACCTTTCACAATTTCTTTGCGAAGACCATCCAAAGCTTTTACTGTCTCCATCAACACTCCCAACCCTTCACTCGATGAATTGTAATTTGTTCCATCCATATTATCTAGTGCCTGAAGAGAGAAATAAATTTAACTTTCTATTGAATGCGGAAAAAATAGGTCCAAAATGTTAGAAACAAGCCCTTTATTTACCAACAAATTGAAAATAAAAGACGCATACCGGAAACTGGGTAGGAAAAAAATTAATGGTATGAAATTTTAAAAAATCAAAACATTCTTCCCATATTTGAGGTATCTACAATGCAGTCAAAGACCATACTGATCAAGAGTTTAGAGAATATGTGTCCTTAAACCAGCGAATGCACACACTCACGCACCCACAAAAAAAAAAAAATTGAATCTGCTCTGTGTAAAAACATACCAGAAAGAATGAGTGAGACTGTACCCAGTGCAGCTCATTCGGAAAAATATTTTTTTCTACATAATGATTGTGCAAAGACAATATTTGGTGTTAGACAATGCTCACATCGTTGTAAAAAGTAATATAACTGCTTATACTCGAGCAAGAACAAAATATCTTCTGTCATGGACCAAATACAAGACAAAGTAAGGATTTCTAGTCCGCTATGTTAGTTGCTAGTTGATCAGACGCTGACAGCCAGTTAAGAATACTTATCATGTTTTAGACAGTGTTAAATCCTCGTTACAAAGAGTAAGAGAAATCTACCACTACACTTGTTTCTGGTTAAAGAAATATATAATAATAAGGCCAAATGATAGTAATCAAACTAAAGAAGAATGATAATCATTAAGTAGGAAGTTCAGAAGCTGGGTAATAGACAGGAAAGTGACAAAAATAAAATAAAAAAATGAAGCAAGCTTGGAAAGAATCGAAGGGAAAAAAAATCTAAAGGTTATTTTATACCCTACAGAATAATTATCTGTTTCTTCCAAATCAAAAGTCCCAGAGCATCTGACTAATGAAATGGTACAAACCAAAAGAAAAGAACCTCAGCAAAAATATGGAAGGCTGGAAACTTGATTTGATGCTTATGACCTATCACATAAAAGATTCGGGTGAAAGCAAGATGCTGCTTGTCCAAGTTACTCGTCTTTATGTGGGGAAGTATGGGACTTAGATGCAATATTAAAAGGGCTACCTTTTTTCTCACTCATATGTGATGGACAGTATAATTGCTCATTCTTGTTGACGGAAAACTGAAGCATGGAACTATGGAAGAATAGATCACTATGTAAACATATAAGAACATTTATAACTTCATCAGGCAGATAACAAGAAGGCATCCAATGAACAAATTACAGAAAAATATAAGATGGTTTTTAATTGTTTCACACTCTAAAATCAGTAGATTGATTCACATGGTAAAATTATTAGCCGTTAATTTGTTGGAGAGTGATTAACTCGGCTTAAAAGTTGAAGCCTTGAAGGGTTTGGTAGTCATCATCCACCTCGTTAGTTCTTATCCCACCCCCTCCTTTATACTTCTCTTCAAGTCTCAAAAAATATAATATTTCTTAATATATATTAAGCTTTCATGGCTATATAAAGATGACTGTTACAAAGTATTTATCACCAAATATAAGCTGCAGTATTTTATGCAAGAATGAAGATTCCCAATGGATAATGCAGAATAAGGTGACTACATCATGATCAATTTATAGCACATAATTCACAACAATAACATGTCCACATCATGTCAATGCATTCTAACAGCAATATATATATCAGTAACTGTAAAATTGAAATCATAATTTCATAGAAATAATACCCTTTTCGACTCCAAAAACAAGGAAAGGGCTGATGAGCTATCATTCAGTGATTCTCTTATCGACTCCAGCTGTTCTTCAAGACTGTAATAATACAAAGTCGTGATCAGGAACCAAAAGAATCATTTGTTGGTTAACTAGACCTTCTGTTCTCAGGCAAAATTTACTTATGTATGGACATGTTTGTCTTCAAATGATACCATTTCAAAGTTCAAGAAGTTTCCAACAGTGTGAAATAAAAAATTATGCACTACAAAAACAAGAATCTATCGGATTTTTAATATTGAATTATACAACATCCTGCATGGCGCATCATTTAGCAGTAGAATGACATTTTTAAGACTATTATTATACTTGATTTTAAAGCATGAACTTGGAAATGTCAAAACAACTCCCAACCATGGGCGAAAAAGAATCATGTTACAATCCTTCCTATCTAATGTGAGAATTGGACTCATACTAACTTCGGTAACAATAATCATTTGATGGTATATATTTAAGACAGAGATCAAATATTTAAGCCCGGTTTGGTGCACATTTTGGGAGTAAGAATGCATTTTTACTGTTGATGTGATGGAGAATATCTGATTGAAAAAGAAGGAAAAGTTATTGATGTGATGGAAAATATTATTTTAATGAAAAACGTGTGGTTGAAAATGAGTAGAAAAATGAGAATGTGAAAAATAATGTGGCTCAAACAGGGGCTTAGTATGAAATACTTGCTTCTACATGTCTGATTGACGGGATAGTACAATAACATAAATTGTTAAAAGTAGAATCAGAGAGCGTATAATTTCAGACTGCAATACATGTTCTCTGTCAGAACTATCTCCAAATAGACAAAGGCTAAGAAGAAGATGCTATAGCTAAAGGCAAAAAAAAAAAACAAAAAAAGACATAAAGCGTACCTTCCAGCATTGAAGAAATCCTTAAGTTCTCGATGAAAGATCTTGAATTGTTCAACAAATGCTTCATTATATTCTCCGGGATTCTTGGTGATTCTAGCAAGCATCGATTCTGTGGCAACCAAGTCTTCAGGGCCAGCATTTCGATGAAGCTTGTTTTGTATTGTATGCTTTATTTCTTGCTGTATAGTCAGTATTACTACCTTAAGTCCTCAATCTTTTACCCAAAAGAAGAAAAAGACAGTAAAATAAATACAAGACTCTTTTTCTAATGATAACCTTAAGATCATGAGGGATATCATTCCTATGAGCAATATCCCTAATTCGCGTTAGAGGAACAGATGCTGTGAATTCTGCCTTAAAAGACGGCAAACAAGGATGAATCTTACGGATGACAAGTGTTTCCTGCATATTATAAGACACAGAACCTTTCAAGAGGGGATAAGAACAAAGGATACTTGAGCACAACCAGAAAAGAATAAGTGAAATGAATTAATTTGATAGTTTGTTGCAATGAAAATACGATCAAAGAGTCATTTGGCATTTAGTTAATAAACAATGTAAACAATCAGCTAGTTTCGGACATGATGAGAACACAACAAAGAATCTTATTATTTCAATACATCGGTTTTGTGCGAAAAGGATTAGTTTGATATGTATTTGGAGCAATTTCTGTGCTCCTAAATATTGCTTAGAACAGGATGCGTAACACCATGACATCGAATTTACTCTTCAAAACCTCTCTACATCGTATGCGATTTTCCACAATAATATCAAACTATAAGGTCTTGAAGTTGTTAAGTCATGAAAACACATGTTCAACAAATTGTCTTTGAAGTATTCCAAAAAGAATGTCCCCTTTGTTCAATTTCAGTTTGTGTCATCTTACTTCCCCAATCAATAACTCCCACCCAATAGAAAAAGAGGAAAATACACTCGGGCAAATCTTTAATTGCTAAGTTATTAATGTGCTTCAACCGTTCTTCCTGCACTCAGTGCTACAAATCATCAATAAATCAAGTTTGAGGTTTAGAATGCATCAGCTCCCCGTGCATCACTTGTGCCTAATCTTTGTCATTCATAACTTTGTTTCAATTTTCTAACAAGCTCTGTATTTTCATTCCACCGGTTGCTATCCAAACATCAATTGATTTCTTAAAAATGCTTTGACATTTACGTGTTCGTTGAATCACCTCATTTAAAGTCTTAAGCTATTACAAAGCCACTGTGTCACCCACTGCTACTAAGTCCCTGTTTGATGCCCGTTATTTCAAAGAGAGAGAGAGAGAGAGAGAGTTTTGATTAGTATTTTTAGGAGAATGTGTGGTTAAAAAGTTTTAGTTTTACAGGTAGAATATTTTATTGTGTAAAAGTGTGGTTGAAAATGATACTTTAGCAGAAAGAGTTTTAAAACAATAGGCACCAAACATAGGCTAAATCACCACCTCTTCAAGTTAAACTAGTGCTTGCTGTTGCATCACAAGCCGTTGTGCTAGGTGCTAAAGCATGAGTGTTT